>JASANB010007513.1:0-104982 GCA_030248155.1 Sabatieria punctata | reverse complement strand
AAAAGCTCTAAAACGCTTGGAAATGCGTTTTAGCACGTTTTTTCAGTAAGGACTTTTGAAGTTAGGCTACTTTTCCTATTTTCGACCCGACCACCCCTACATTGGAGGGGGATCTGGCTCTCTGGGGGTCTGCCGGAGCTCATATTTTGGGGTTCTAATTTTTTCGTCATTTACTTTCACATGTGTAAAAATGAGTCAAATCGGAGATGTGATGCTGACCCGATTTTAGGGAGGCATTGTAAATTCTCTCAGAAATTGCATCATAAGATAATTTTTATGAAAAATGAAAAAATTTTCCTGAAAAAGTTCTTGAAAGTAGAGTTGTAAAAAAATTTTTTTTGAAGGCCAAAAAAAAGCTTTTTTTATGAAAATTTTTCATTTCGAAATTTTTTTTTTCAAAATTTTTTCCTAGCATGAAATATAGCTTGTAGGAGATGCAAGGATGCATCAGAAGCAACTTTAAATGCAAAAGCTGATACTTTGGTTCAAACATAGTGTTACAGCCTGAGAGTCGATATTCTACCTGCAGCATTGCTCATAAACTGGCTGCTGCCCTTCAAAACCTATTATTATGCTTAGAATAGGCAAGAAATTGATAGAACTGCACTTCTAACGTATATCTGAGGCTAAATTCAGCGATTTTCCCCCAAAATTTCCATACTGTGAATAAAATAAAAAATTTTCGAAATGGGCCTTCAAAAAAAGCTTTTTTTTAAAAAAACCTTTTTTTAAAAAAAAGAGCCTAACAACACTACTTGAAAGTATACAAAAATTTATCAATAGTGTTGACTGAGTCATTTTTTACTGAAATTGTGCTTGTTCCGAGCCGGACAGATTCGGTCGCTCACCCGGGCTACCGTGCCGGACTGAGTGCACTGTTTGTCTGCAAACTGGCACAAGTATTCTACATTGTTAGAGCAGTTTGTATATAAATAACTCAAAATCCGCAAAAACGGGACTGCGGCATTTGTTCGTCCGAACGCTTCAACTGGCCAGAAAGTTCACCTGAGTTGCGAACTGCCTTAAAAAGATTTTCTACTTGACAGGTGGCACGGTAATAAAAATCTGGGATCTGACCATGAATGGCAACCAGATAGCTCAGCTTAGCAAACACCACAAAACTGTTACGTCACTGGTTTACTGCAAGGCACGTCATCGGTTGCTCTCTGCTGGATTGGACAGGTAATTGAACAGTCTTGCTTTTGTTTCCTGCTCAGTCCACAAGAATGCGTTGCAGACATGTGAAAGTGTACGACGCAGCTACCTTCCAACAGCTCCATTCTCTAGACTACTCGTCGCCCGTTCTAAGTCTGGCCATTTCGGTTGGTTGGTAGACCGAGTTTACCCTCACACACACAACTTCTTTACAGTCGGACGCTGCCGCGTTGGCCGTTGGTCTCACCTCGAACGCCTTATCTGTTGATCGATTGCAGCCTCCTGCTAAGAGCACAGAATCGAGACGAGTACAAAGAGCGCGAAGGAATCGTTTCGAGTTGGTGGAGTCTGAAAAATTAAAGGTCCTTAATTATTATAATCTGAGAGGAACCGAAACTGCGCTGCACAGTCTTTCTGATTTATCTGTGCCTTCGTGACACATTGAATGTATAGCCAAGTTTCACGGTTGAACTAAAATGTCCTTAGTTCTGTTACTGATTGTTGTAACATAAGCTCTCGTTTATTTGTCTGTGCATATTAGCATGTATCGCTTGGAAAGCTGAAATTAGTATGATGGCGGAATCTGTGACAAAGGGCAATTGTGTATGTATTTCAGAACGACGTAGTGGTTACGCAGCAGGAGTTGACTCGGTTGCAACGGTACGATAACCAAATGCGTAAATTTCAACATGCCAAAGCCTTAACTACTGTGCTGAAGGTACTTCACGTCTCTACTGCATTCATACTTCTTTCTGTTCCACCGGCTTTTTGTTATACAGTTATAGCTTCAAGTAATGGGTTATCTTGCCGACCAGTAATCCATATAGCTGTCTCTTGCTTAGCCATACATAAGAGAGATTTGTGTAGGATGCTTGTTGGTACATTTGCGTCTTGCAGTCGACTTACTTCATGCAGCGAAGGCCAGAGGTGGTGGTGTCAGTGTTGCGGGAGCTGAACCGTCGTCAGGCTCTGGCTAGTTCTTTGGCTGGAAGGGATTACGGCACACTGGCTCCTCTGCTCAGGTTTCTGTGTCTTCATCTCGCCGAACAGCGCTTTGCACGCACCTTGCTCAACGTGGCCAATTCTTTACTAGGTACCGCTGTTTCTTAATAGAACCAACTTTCCTTCGACATCTTCTGATGTGAGAAACGTTTCTTCGAGAAAACCGAGTCTACCTCATTATTTTTGGTGGTTAGCATTACGCGCACCTTTCGCAGCCGCAGAACCAGAACTGGCCTTTTCTTTCGGAGATTTTTATTTTAAAACATCCAAGATACCCAGGGAAAAAACTGACCCAACAGCTCTGACAGGGCATAGGTCATGCTGAATTTCCAGCTGTTTCTGAAAAAGAAAATTTCTTACACTGCGAACTGAAGCTGGAGTCTGTTCAAATTATTTTAGCAAATTCTAAGGGGTGACGCCGAGTTGAGTTGCTGTGGCTGCAAACGTGTGCGCATAATACTAACTGCCGTCAATAATATCTTCTGTTTGAGATGTGTATGTGGATAGAATAGAAGACTTAGAACTGCCAACGACAAAGTTATTCAAAAAGTTGGCTGATTCGGTGGATCGACAGGTCTACGAACAGATGCAGCTGATACAAATGAGAGACGTCCTTCAGCATATCTTTAATATTGGCGCTGATTCGGGTTTGATTGTTAGCTTCGGTTGACGCGTTTGAAAAACTTACCGTTCTTCCTTTCAGCGCCGACGGTCGAAAACGAAACTGACGCATTTGTTGAATGCAGCCCACTGATAAATCACTGATCTGTGGAGTTTGTTTTGTTATTGGTAACAAAATCCAAATGTCTGGTGTTTTATGGAGCCCTGAACAAAGAAAACAATATTTAAGCGTGCTCCTCACAAGCAGAAACTAGGCCATATAGGAGATTTCCGAGATGGTTTCTAGAGTGCTTTTAAACTGCTCTCGACTAATGATGCCGATAGCTCAAGGTTGCATTGTTTGTAGGAATAGTATGTAGTTCTACTCTTCCAATTTGTAACAGGCTTGTTTAGATGCAAATCAGCAATAAGTGCAGCTCTTAAATTAATTATCCGTGTACGTAGATCTACTGTTACTATCGTCGAGTAGTGGTTGGGGGTGGTGTCCGGTAGTTGAATAACAGACCATTACCCCCATCGAGCCAGCAAGCAAAACTAGTGGTTTGTTGAGAAAACTGGAAAGGAGGAATTGATATCAGATTTTGTTTGTGGTCTGGTTACTGCCACGAGTCTCCGTACTAAGTCAGTTGGTGATTGCCGGCGTGGTGAGGATGGCCAAGAAAATAGACGGCAAAGCAGAAGCGCAGAAACTGCGAGATGAGATAAAAGCCGAAGTCGAGCGCATTCGTTCCCAGCCAGCCAGCACTGACTTCACACCCGGCTTGGCTATAATACAGGTGCGCCGATTTTTTCTATGATTGCGCGGTTTGTGGTTTATGGGAATTGTTGGCAGATAGGTGAAGAGCATGTTTTCAGGTTGTTGCAGGTGAATCCAATTCGGTAAGCAAGGTGTGGTAGCAAGTAGTCCGTCGTTTCATGTCGCAAGCTTGCTGCGTCTGCATACCACATCACGATCGAACCCTTAGACCTGAAAGATGTAGTAGAAAAATTTGTCTGTAGTTTTGTACTTGAGGTCCTTGCACAGTTTCGGGTTGATGTGTTAGGTCTTGCTCTCCCGCCCGGGTCTTACTCGGGGCTTCATTCCGAGAGTAGAGGAGATCACACACACACAAAACAGAAACTCCTGAGTAATAGAAATAATAACTTATTTTTTATCATTTTCTTCCCCCAGAAAAAAGACCGGACTAGATTGGATTAGTAGTTGTAGTAGTTTATCTTGATAGCATCGATAGAAACTTTCTGGACGCAACCATACAGATCCCCTAATCTAAAATGAGTCTGATGAGAGAACCGAACACGAGCCTTTCCAAAAAGTATTGCCTCCGTTGCTGCTGTGAACACAGCTGATTCTTTACAAAAACTAAGTGTCCATCCCAATCTTGATTCGCCCATGTTCTAGACAACACCTAGCAGTGTGCGTAGCACACAATTTAGTATTATGTTAGGTGCCCCTGCGCTGCAAATTTGACCGGGGCTTGGATATTCCTGCTGGACTCTGCCACCAAACCTATTGCTGGTGCAAGCAAATCTGAAACCAAGATAGCGGTTTCAGGTCGGCGATCGCACCGACTCTGGTGTCTATATCCGCAACAAGTTGAAAGCAGCTGAAGAAGTTGGAATCCACGCCTCTCATATCAAGCTTTCTCCCGACACCACCCAACTAGAATTAGAGACGGTCAGTTTGTTAGAGCGGCTGCGACCGGCACAGAAGGAAGGAGTTTAGGAGATAGACCGAATCAACGCAGACCCAGCTATAGACGGTGTTATCGTTCAGCTGCCTCTGGAGACCAACACACAAATCGACGTTGACTCCGTTATCGACCGGATCGACCGACGCAAAGACGTGGACGGTTTGACCCGAGAGAATGCCGGTCGTCTTGCGAGAGGCGAATTGGATGGAACCATTGTGCCCTGCACACCCAGAGGATGCCTTCACTTGGTCCAAACAACAGGTGCGTCGTATATGGCCTACATACCTAATAGACAGTTGTCACA
Organism: Sabatieria punctata; assembly: GCA_030248155.1. NCBI lineage: Eukaryota > Metazoa > Nematoda > Chromadorea > Araeolaimida > Comesomatidae > Sabatieria > Sabatieria punctata. Next base: position 100,209 of record JASANB010007513.1, on the reverse strand, counting down.
GTCATACATGGGTCGCAGGGGTTTTCCCACCCCAAACTTGGGTTCGACTCCCCAAACCACCCCGCCTTAAGCAACTTGTGTTCCTGGACTCACCCACCAAAATGGACCCCCAAACCGGTGGGCTCACCCCCAAATTTTCGGATTTTGACGGCGCAATCCATTTTTCCGACCATGTATGATCACAGTTTATAAGAGCCCACACTGTGCCAGAGGACAGTTTCCCTTCCCTTGTCTGTCAAGTCATAACCCTCCTTTTGCCTCACCCGAGTACTTGCGGTCTTTCTCTAACTGTTTTCTCACATTATTTTTATCTTGACACCTTGTGCTAGGCGTGCCAGTGAAAGGTGCTCGAGTGGTGGTTGTGGGCCGGAGCAAAATAGTCGGTCATCCTGCTTCTGACCTGTTCATGTGGCACCACGCCACCACTACCATTTGCCATTCCCGCACAACTGACCTGCCCGCCGAGTGTAGACAAGCCGATATCCTAATTGTTGCCATTGGCAAAGCCCAGATGATTAAAGGTGAGGAGTGTATTGGCCGGGACATACCTGAGCACTTTTTTTGGCTCATTCAGGGGACTGGATAAAGCCGGGTGCAGTTGTGATCGACTGCGGAATCAACGTAATAGAAGGTGGAGGAGAGAATGGAAAGAACAAACTGGTTGGGGACGTGGATTTTGAGTCGGCCAGAGATGTGGCTGGGTTTATAACGCCAGTACCTGGCGGAGTTGGTCCGATGACTGTAGCCATGTTGCTCAGAAATACGTTGGATCAAGCAAAGAAACAGAAACTAGAAGTAAGCCTAGGCACAGTAAATGAGGCTTAGAGCTGAAAGCTTTAGCTTGAAATATTTGCTATTTTTGCTTGAGTAGAGTGTGCCGAGCTTTATTATCTGTGAACTGTTTGCAGCTTGTCAATGCCGGGTAATGTGATAGAAGTTGTTTGCTTTCTGTTTGTTTTTCTTGTTGTCCGAAGTGGTTGTGCTTCTACTGACTTGTGACTGGCAAGACGCATTGCACATAACCGCACGTACTGCTGTCTAACACATGAGCTGCTACCGCACCGGTAAGTGCTTCGTTCTAAACTTGTAACCGTAATTGTCGCTGGTCGCTAGTATGGGGTGAATTTGCGAGAAAGTGATTGCTTCTTTAGCTACTTGTTGTCTTTTGTACTTTAAGCTGAATAGACGTTCTAATTCTGTCATGGATCCAATCGTAGGTGTTTCGCATTCACTACCCCATAGGAGGATGGCCGTCTAAACTACTTAAACCTGAGCTTACCCTAAACCCCGTAATTCCGAAACCTTGGTAGCGGCGAGCCATACTCACTATAGATGTTATAACGTTCCTGCATGGCTGACTGTTGTGGTGAATTTTGCGTTCGTTTCACCTTCAGCACACGTGTTCCGTGAATTTCAGGGCAAAACGGGGGACTGGACATTGCACGCCCTGCCTCTGCATCCTCTTAAACCAGTTCCCAGTGACATAGCAATTTCGCGTGCTCAGAAGCCGAAGCTAGTGGAGCAAGTGGCGAGAGAAGTGGGTATTTTACCTGCCGAGCTCGATCTGTTCGGTCGCTCCAAAGCCAAAGTGTCGCTGGAGATCCTGAAGAGACTGTCGCATGTTACGGATGGCAAATACATCGTAGTGGCCGGTATCTTTACAGACTCTACTATTCACTTACGGACGCCAAAGTTGCAAGCAATTCAGGAATCACTCCTACCCCTCTTGGCGAAGGAAAGAGCACCACTACGATCGGGCTCACTCAAGCTCTGGGCGCCCATCTCAAGAAAAATGTCTTTGCCTGTGTGCGGCAGCCTTCTCAAGGCCCAACCTTTGGCATCAAAGGCGGTGCTGCAGGCGGAGGCTATTCTCAAGTACGCAAACGGCCTTGTCTTACTGTATCTTACCCATCTTATGGCACATGCCTTGCTTGACGTACGCTATCTTACAGTGGCGTATCCAGGATTTCGGAAAGGGGGTGTAAAATTTTGAAAGTGCCTGGTGGGCCGCTGCCCAACCAGGGCTAAGAAAATTTAGCAAAATTTGCCTTCAAAAACGCGTTTAAAGCACATTCCGAGCTAAAATTAGCAGAAATTACAAGTTTTAGTAGTTTAAAGTGGCCTGATTGGGCCTCTGCCCGACCAGGGCGAGAAAATTTTGAAAATTTAGCCTTCAAAAACGCATTCAGTTAGGCACTCTGAGCACAAAATAGACAGTTTTGGTACATAGTTCATTACTTTCGCTTATTTTTGACAGACTCTCTTCCTACCTCCACCGCAAAGGGGGTGTACCCACCCTACACCCCTGGATACGCCACTGCTATCTTACCTAGGTTCGTAGCATTGCAGGTGATTCCGATGGAGGAGTTCAATTTGCATTTGACTGGCGATATTCATGCAATCACAGCTGCTAACAATCTGTTGGCTGCCGCTCTTGATGCTCGAATGTTCCACGAAGCCACGCAGAAGGACGAAGCTCTCTTTAACCGGCTGGTTCCGAAAGGAAAACATGGCACGCTATCAACTCTTGTCTGTTTCTGTGTGAAAGAACTTATTTAGGCCGCAAGTTTTCGCAAATCCAACTGCGCCGACTGAAACGTTTGGGAATAGAGAAGACAAATCCAGACGAGCTGGACGAGGAGGAGAAAACTCGATTCGCCCGGCTCAATATCGATCCGTCCACTATCACGTTCCAGCGAGTTATCGACACTAACGATCGCTTCCTCCGTAAGATCGTGATCGGACAAGGCCCGGCCGAAAAGGGATACACGCGCCTCTGCCAGTTTGACATCACCGTCGCTAGCGAGGTTGCTTCCATCATTGAGCAATCAGGCAAATAACAACAGTGGAAACGTTCAATTTCTGGTGGTTACATGGCAGTGATCGAAGTGGCCATTGACAGGACAGGTTGCCATAGTCTTGAAAATACCGTATGCTGTATGGTACCGTTTCCGCGTGTTGTTATTTGCCTAACTGTGAAACAACTGCCTAATAACTCAGTAATGTATTGTTTTAGATAATGGCCATTCTGGCTCTAACTACCTCTCTTGCGGACATGCGAGAGCGGTTCGGTAGAATCGTGGTTGCCAGCGACACGGAGGGTCGAGCTGTTACTGCCGATGACGTTGGTGTCACTGGCGCTTTGACCGTTCTCATGCGAGACGCGGTCAGACCGAATCTGATGCAGTCGCTGGAAGGCACTCCAGTTTTCGTGCACGCTGGTCAGATAGCTCGCCAGCCCACTGCAGCTGCTATTCAAAGTTAACTTCTAGGTCCGTTTGCTAACATAGCGCATGGACAAAGTTCAATCATTGCCGACAAAATCGCTCTCAAGTTGGTCGGCCCGGACGGCTTAGTGGTGACCGAAGCTGGGTTCGGCGCTGATATAGGTAAGGAGCTACTCTATCGCTCTGATCGATTTAGTTAGTCTGGTTCAGGAATGGAGAAGTTTTTCGACATAAAATGCCGCTACTCTGGCCTCACTCCCAATGCCGTTGTACTTGTGGCTTCGGTTCGAGCGTTGAAAATGCACGGCGGAGGTCCCACCGTCACGCCCGGTATGCTCATTCATTATTTGCCACCAAGGCAAAAAAAAACTACCTAAATTGGCAAAAAAAAACTACCTAAACCTAAATTAACGTGTCTAATTTTACGCTAGGACGACACAAGACAGCTGTTGCTATACCTTAGGGCTGGCTTAGAAACTGGTTTTCGTCTCCCTTTCATTAACGTCGGCTTCAGGTGTTCCACTACCGGCCGCCTATCTGGAGGAGAACCTGGAGCTGCTGACTCAGGGTTGTGACTCGAATTTGAGAAAACAGGTGCGTCTTGGTTGTGTACATGCGTACATGTACTAGGGGGTTTGGGGGTTACGCCTGCTGGAAAGGCCAAACCCCCCTCACACCCGTCGAGACAGGTTATGGGACCCCCCTCCCCGACCCAAAAATACAAAGTGCAGTCGTGCCTCGTTAATATGGCCACATCGGGACATCGACCCAAATGGCCATATTATCGAAATAGCCATATTACCTGATCATAAATCACTATGTTTTCCATTATAGGCGAAAGAATAGGTACACCAGCTAGCTGGCCGTATAATCGAGGGAACCATATTAACGAGGCACGACTGTAGTGGCTCCAGTACTAACAAACTGGCTCAGAAATCACTAATTTTTAGCCTAAAATTCGCTTGAAAAGCATCTGGAAACCGAATTATGCGTTTCCGTTGCTGATATTTAAGAGAAATCGGTTTTTTGGAAGCCCTTTTTGTCATTTTTTGCCTGTTGTTAGCTCTAAAACGCCATTTGGCAGCTTAATGAATGCTACCTTACTGAAAAAAACGTGCTAACAAGACGGTTCTTCAAAATGAGTGTATAAAACTCTAGATTGTTTGTACATTTTGAAGATTCTCTCAGTTTTCGAGGCATGGACAGATTTTTTTGGAAATTTTTTACAAAATTAGACCGGCAGCAGAGGAAAACGTCAGTAAACTTTTATTTGAAGAAAGTGGTTGTGCAATTCTTTCAGATGCAGTTTTCTCTTTCAAACAAGTTTTGCTGATAGTTAGCTCTAAGTTTCAGACCATACTTTCAAAACGCATTTTTGTCTTTCGAGCAATTGTTTCTGACAGTAAACTCTTTAAGTAGTTGTTTAAAAATCAGTTTTGTCTTTCAGACAATTCTGTCAGACAGTAAACTCTTCAAGCATTCCTTTAATAGCAGTTTTCTGTTTTGCTATTCTTTCAAAAAGCAGCTTTCAGTTGCAAATCATAGTAAATTGTTGTCAGTTTTCGGGGCCACAGACCCAGCAGGACTTGGAATTTTCGGGCCAAATTTTCGCAATAGGTACCCAGTTATCTTGTTAATAAAGCCTGAAAATCTGAGCCAAATTCATAGAGAAATGACTGAGAACCAACCGTTCGAGTAAACTCTCCTTCCTGCTGGAGTGTCTTAAAGGCTGCAGCTTTACAACGAGCGAGCCGAACGGCGCCGAGAGCACACGCTTTAAGATACAATTGCATCCTACACGCTTAACGAAAAGCAAATCTTATACCGGCAGCCTTGGCTGCCGGTAAAAACGTATTTCCAGGTTTTTTGGAGCTTTTTCAAGGTTTGGACCCCCCTCTGGGCGAAGCCCCCTTGACCCCCCAGGTCGGCCCTGAGGAAAAAGCCCCCTACCCCCAGGTCGGCCGGGAGCTGTTACAAGAACGGTAGTGGTTCAGTACTATAATACCTTCTGCTTTCGCGGCATCTTTATACTACTGTACTACCAGTAGCCTAAATAACGGTTCCGTAATGTGCCGCTAAGTGTTTGACTGTGTTATGTTTCCTTATTTACTTATTTCCTTTGGTACAGTTACATTGGTAGTGTACTGGACTGGGTTGAGGGTGGTGTGTTTTCTGCTACAGTAGTCGATTGGTTTAGGTAGAGAACGCTCGTAAGTACGGTGTACCCGTGGTGGTGGCTGTCAATCAGTTCCCCACCGACACGCCCAACGAGTTGGCATTAGTGCAGGAGAAGGCGGAAGCGCACGGAGCCTACGATGCTGTGGTAGCCAACCACTGGGCTCTGGGTGGTGAGGGCGCCAAGCAGTTGGCCGAACGAGTGGTGGAGGCTTGCGATCAGCCGTCCAACTTCAAGTACTCAGTGACGTGACTGGTCCGGTTCGACCAGAGATTGTACTGGTTCAGGTTCTTGTACGAACTGGATAAGTCGATTGAAGAGAAAATCGAGACCATCGCCAAAGAGATCTATGGCGCCGACGGAATTGAAATCGAGCCTGCTGCACAAGAGAAAATAGATAGATACAAAAAACAGGTGCAGTAGAGTTTTAGAAGCGCTGCTCTTTCTCTTTTACTATCAGCAGTTTAGGGCTTCGGAGGTCTGCCGATTTGCATGGCCAAGACTCATCTGTCCTTATCGCACGATCCCACTCGCAAAGGAGCGCCGACAGGTAACGAAAAACTGCGATTATAATTCGTTTAATTGTGTGATTGGTTGACAGGTTTTACTCTACCAATCAGAGACGTGCGAGCCAGCGTGGGGGCGGGATTTGTGTACCCTTTGTGTGGCCAGATGCAAACTATGCCCGGTCTTAGTACTCGACCGTGCTTTTTTGATATCGACTTAGACCCGGTGACGGAGGAAATAGACGGTTTATTTTAGAATGATTTCATAGTATTCATTTAACAATGTCTTTCTAATATAGTTTGTTTTAGAATTAGCCTATTAACATAATAACCTAGCAGGTTTGGCTTGGTGCTAATTTGTGTCAGTCAAATAAGTAGTAGTTGCTCTATCATTGAGCAGTACGTACTTGCTGCCGTATTTTATTTTATTGTTGCTCACTGATTGGTGCGGGTTCAAATTTGAATGCGAGGTTCAGTTGATTTGATAAGTTTAAATGAATTTTAGCTGTTATTTTTAGGTTTTCACTTTTTTGTTACTTATTTCTCTCACTACTTTTACTTGGCGGTGTTGGGTGTCATATACCTGCCGTATGGTGATAAAACTGTGTGCGTGTAGTTCGATTTATGTGCATGGCCGTTTTGGATCTACAGCTGTACGTAGTTTTGCGGCAAAATCGGCTAAAGGCGACGTGAGTTAAGATTTGGATTTTAAGAGCGTCCTGCTGTTTTAAGGCCTCGTTTTAAAAATTTTAGAAAGTGATATAATTTTGCGAAAGGGTTTGCGGTTTAGTTTCGTTAGTTTACCGATTAGTGGATTGTAAAGAAAAATGGACCGTCAGTTTTTATTTAGTAGATCGAATGCGGTTTTTGCCTGAATTGTCATATCCGGTCATGCTATCGGGCGTTTTAGTGGATTTTCGTTGTCGTAGAGCGAGCGAATTATTTGGTTACCCATACCCATGGTTGCCAGGTTAGGAGTTTTTTATTTGGGATTGGAGGAAAAATTTGAGATTGGAATTAGGAGGTTTTTCTTTGTGGGAGTTCTTGATATTTAGGATCTTTCTAGGAGTTTTCTGGGATTTTTTTTAGGATTTTCAGCTTCATGTCTCTTCTTATAGCTGGTCTTCTCTCAAAAATCACCTGGTACTAGCTAGAAAATGAATTTTTGGCAACCTTTTATGTTGTGTGAGCTGATGAGATGATCTTTCCTCCACTTTTATATATTGCCCTTATATACACTTTTATATTTGCCCTTATCTAATTGTGTCATGTTCCCTTTGTGGTCTTCTTTGTACCTACAGTACATTGTAGGTTCAGCCAACAAATATTCGAGATAGATTAATGATCGACTTGGCTAACACAGTAAAACGTAAAATGATGATTCAGTTAGCCTTACACCTTCAATACCTATTAGCACTGTTTGCCTGGAGTTGAAAGATTTGACAGATAGAAATGAAATAATCCTTACTACTCATAAGCTGATGGTAGAATTTTTTTAACTTTTTTCCGCATGTGTTTACTTCATTTCTACTGTAGCATTGATACAAATTGATTGATATCGAACGATTTGAAAACACTTTCAAACCTTTTTACTCTTTACTTTAGAAATAAACTGCAGGAGCGTATTGAGGAGGGTTTTGGGTGGGTAACCCCGTTTGTGGAGGAGGTACAGTAGGATGAAAAAATCTGTCAAAAATAAGAGAAACAAATGAATTAGGTACTAAACTGTCTAGTTTATGCTCAGAATGCCTTTGAAATGTGTTTTTGAAGGCTAATTTTCTTACACTGACGACTTGAAAATTTTCATCCTCTATGCAAAATCCTGGATACGTCACTAGTAGGGTAACCTGTCTGGCTCATCAAATTCTACTGAAAAAATCTGTCAAATTTTAAGTGCTTTAAAATTTAGTTTTTCTATGATTTTTTGAATTTTTAGTAGTTTCTAGGAGTTTAAAGGTATTTCTAGGAGTGAACTGCCTTTGAAACCTGGTAACCCTGTCCATACCGTATAGTGCTGTTTATAGTACCCGGGTACTATATATGGCACCTACGAAATCTGCTCTATAAGAAACTAAGAATTGTATGTGAAGTTCTTTGCTCAAATTACCAATTTGATGTAAAAAATAGGTAATGTACAAACATCAGAACCTCTATGATTGCATTATCTACTGTTTTTCTGTATACAAACTAGGTTTACCACAAAAAATACTGTATTTTTGGCACGTTTTGTATTTATAACAGCTCATTTCAGAATAAAAATCTGTCTCCATTTATAGTACCCCGGGTACTATAAATGGCACTAAGTGCCGTTTATAGTACCCCGGGTACTATAAATGGGGGTACTATAAACAGCACTATACGGTACCTATTAGCAGTCGTGCTCGTGATTCAAGTCTAATTTCTAATTGTGTAAGCGCGCTCGCGCGTAATCTTGCACAGGTCTCGTCTATGTTTCTGGAGCCTTCCAATTTCTTCATCTTTCGTGGCATCTTTCCTCCGATACTGTGTCAATTTTATGGCAGTGCAGTGTTCGGGCCGGGTGAGTTTGGTTTTGGTAACGGCAGACGGTTGCTTGGTGCTTGCCTTGACAACAATTGATTCTGTTTCCCTCGCCGACTATCTGCACCGCTTCACTCAACCCCGCGACTCTGTCCGAAATGATTGCGGGCAATGCAGCACTCGGCCTATACTTTCTGCTGGTAATTCTGCTGTTGTAGAGAGTCGAGTATCAGTTGTTTGTGGTTGTAGAGCTGTGTGGTCGGTTGGGCAGCAAGTGCCACACCGGTTGCCGGTGCCTGGAGCCCATGGGAGACAGACCCTCAGATAGACTGCTGTATGTACGGCGGCTTTGAGAGAGTGCGACGCTACTGCAACAATCCTCTACCAGAAAAGGGCGGCAACAAATGTCCGGACGGTTCTGGAAAGTTACAAGACATGCAGGAAAGGTGGAGACAATGCGAATGTATTTTTAACTAAACTAGAGAGTAATTAAGACCAGTAATGTGCTGTTGGTGTTAGGTAACTGTTTTCCGAAGTGCGACGGTGTCACTTCATTCTGTGCCAACGATACTGGCAAGCCTGCTCACTGTTTGTGCAACTGGGGCTGGGTGAGACCCGAGGGCTACGACCCCAACAACGTCACATACTGCGTTGGTACGGTTTGATCTGAGCATCAGCCTATCTATACGTACAAAAATACGCAGCTCCGAAGAAAGAAGCGGTGACTGAGCAGAAAACGGAGGACCTGGGATGTCGCGAGGCGACAGCTGATGACAAGAAAGTGATGAACATAATCCGTTACGTCAGTTCCGGCTGGGTTATCGCGTGGCTGGCGGCTGTCTTCATCATATTTCTAGTGTTCGGGTTGGTTTTTCGGTTGGATCGGCAGCACGACTGACCGCTCACAGTATCTCTACTGTTTAGTGTGTTCACACCGCTCCGTGTTATTCACATGCAGGAAGAAATAACCCTTTGCATTACATTTGCTCTGATTGCTGCCTTAGCTGAAGATGCTGGATCTGTGGTATTCTTACTTACATAATCACTCTCAAGGCGGCTGTGGTATAGGTTGTAGTTTAGGATTTGTGCCGAGTGACGTCAGCCTTCATACAGTTCTTTTTCCTGAGTGCAGTAGTGTTTTTCGGTCTAGAGGCTTTACATTCCTACAGGTACGCACTGACTATGGTTGTGGTCTGGTCTGGCAATCTGTATTCCAGTCTCATCACCTACATCGTGGACAAAGGCGGCTTTTTCCATCTGCTCATTAACATGGCCATCGGCTATCTGCTGCCTCTGGTTTGCGTCGGCATTTCGATCGGAGTTTTGTGGGATTATTACGGTACCAGCGGTTGCGAGTAAGCCATCCTTGTGCCAGCGCTGTTGGTGGAGTGGTTTAGGCCGCAAAGCCACTGTGCGCCTGCCGTGGCCCTACGCACGTTCACCCACTCGGCGGGACAAGTTCTTGTCACAAAGAGTTGGTCGCCGGTAGAGTGAGAACTGGTATTGGGTATTGGTGTGTTTTCGGGGTGTTGGGTATTGGGGGTTTTGTCCCCAATACTAATTGGGACCTGTCAAAATCGAAAAAAATCTATGTTGACCTGAAAAATTAATCTAGAAAAATCTAAAAGGTTGATAGATAATTAGGTTTAGGTAGCTGTTCTTGCGTTAATCAACTAAAAGTTTGTAGAATTTCCTGTAGTGTCCCGCTTTTCTAAGTGGTACAGCAGTAATTAATTTCCCTGTTCTTATCTAAAATAGAAATTGTGCCATTTCTAACGATACAGAATGTACAGGGTGTCCCAAAAAAAATGACAACATTTCTTTTTGCTGCCATTTTCGCAATTTTTGACCAAATTGTCTGAAATTCGAAACATAAGTGCCAAAAAAAGTGGGAATTTTATGTGTTAAAATTTGGTGCATCAGGACTGACCCAGTCCTGAGAAATTCAACAATATATGCAATTGAGAAATTTCAATTAAATGTAGAAACAGCATCAAAAATGTAAACTTTTCCTTTTGCTGTATCTTCTTTAATTTAGGTCGGAATTGAATGAAATTTTCAATATATGCGCAGAATAACGGGTTGATTTGTAGCTCAAAAGTTGACGCATGAACCCAGCCCAGCTCTTGACATAAAAAATCCCGATCACAATACAACGACAACATTGATTTTCGCGCCCTTAGCTGTAATGAAGCTCCTGTAAGCGTAATTCAGTCTGTCACCCCAAACATGCTGAGAAATGTTTATGATGCTTATGTGAAACGGTTGCAGCAGTGTATTAACTCAAACGGAGGTCATCTGGATGGTGTTCTTATTCCTTAGTTCTCAGAATTTGCACGTTCTTCATTTTGCTGCAGTAAAAACTCTGATTTTCTTTAGTTTCCAAGTACTGGCGATATGGACTGATTAATGCCAGAACTTTTGACCTACAAAATATCTGCGCATATATTGAAAATTTCATCCAATTCCGACATAAATTAAAGAAGATACAGCAAAAAGAAAAGTTTCCATTTTTTATGCTGTTTCAACATTTAATTGAAATTTCGCCATTTTATATATTGTTGAATTTCTCAGGACTGGGTCACTCCTGATGCACCAAACTTTAACACATAAAATTCCCACTTTTTTGGCACTTATGTTTCAAATTTCAGACAATTTGGTTAAAATTTGCAAAAATGGCAGCAAAAAGAAACGTTGTCATTTTTTTTGGGACACCCTGTACCATGTACATACATGTACATACGTACGTACCCAGGGCTGTGGGCGTGGTACACCCTTTCTGGCGGAGTAAGGAAAAGAAATCGTCGAAAATAAGAAACGCGATTGAACTATGCATTGTTGATTACTAAAACTGTTAATTTCTGCTAATTTTACTTTACACCCAGAATGGCTTTTAAACGCTTTCTCAAAGGCTATTTTTTCAATTTTCTCGCCCTGCTTGGGTAGTGGCTCGACCAGGTCTTTTCAAAAATTTGAATCCCAGTGCAAAAGAAATGTAGCTATTCACTGAAATATGTACAATTTTTGGCACAGCTATGCAAGTATTGGGTATTGTATTGGTAAGTGATGGTTACGGCCAGTACGTACAGTACATACAATAGGTAACCGGGAACCGACTGCAGCTACCGTGGCAGCTAAGCTAGATTAGCAACCACCCACACATGTGTTGGGACAAATGGAATCGGGGGACAGCTACCACTGAGACCGGCCCGGACTGACACCGAGCATGTGTTTCGGCTAGTAGCGAAGGCAGCAAAGGAAGGGCAGGATGTGGGTGTGTGCGATGGGCCCATAGGCGGCCTAAGGCAGGGGGCTACCGGCCCGAACAATACATCAATCCATTCAAGCCATCTTTGTACTGTGTCTGACAAAGACTACTTAGGTATCATTGTTTGTTGTAGATGTTTCTGCAGTATGGATACCAAACAACCGTGGGCCTTCTTCGTGCCTCTCTTCACTTTCGCCTTCATCGGTCTGATAACAGCTGAGGCCGGCGGTCTGGGTCATTACAGAAAGTTGCCCGATGCCGACAAGACGCTTGTCACTGACGCCAAGTGGGTGCTACTTGTTGTTGCTGCATAGGTTTTATAGCGGTTCTACAGCATGCAGTTTGTCTCGGGCTCCTGACTGTCTGTTTAACGAAGTCATCATACATGGGCCGCGGGGGGTAAGGGGGGTTTACCCCCTCCCCTCACCGGTCAATACCACCCCCTCGGCCGGCAATATCCCCTCCTTGACCCCGCTCCCGGAGGGAGAAAATTTTCGCTTATTAAAAGGCAAAATAGTCGTTTTTGGGACTTTTTTCCAGGACCCCCCTCCGGATTTTTCCGGCCCGTGTATGGAAGTGATAAGTTGATTGTTGCATGCAGACTGAGCGAGCACTCGGTCCTGTACACGTTGCCGGTGTCGGTGACGGCTTACTGCGTTGCACTGGTCTGCGTTCACATGGACAACATGATAACCTACGGTTTTCTGGCCGCTGTCTGTTTCTTCGTGGGTCCTCTGATCTTCGTCTGTCACACCAAGTCCAATACTATTGTATGTATTTGCTAAGAATAGTTTTGTAGTCTGAATAGTGAAGGTTAAGCTTTAGGTGCGTGACTGGATCCACCAACGAATGCCCTGGTTGCCCTGGTACAAACCTCCTAAAGAGGAAGAGGAACAGTTCGATCTGCCAAAGGTACCACGTAGAGTGCATTGGACCGGATATCCAAGATGCGGGGTTACGATTAAACGCCATTGCACATTGCCTACCTTTTTCACATTTCCTTCAATTTAGTTTTGACAGACAGTCCAACTTTTTTATTTTATCAACGTACAATGTAGCTCAACTGTTGCGTTAATAAGTACTTGCGCGGCAGAAATATACGGTATACTTAATAATTAGATTTTCAGCAGCCGCAGGGCAGTACCGTAGCGCCGGCCGAACAGGACGTGCCGCCGCCTCAGCCGGGCTCGGCCAAGCCGGACTCCTCTCCCAACGACGATGAGTTTGTCAAGTGGGTCACTGACGGACGCGACACTTCTGACGTGGCCAGGGAATCAGAACAAAAACTGTTCCACTAATTTAATTTCTTCTTTTTCACAGAGCTGTTCTATCTATTTCTACACATTAGCATTAGCCGGGTTTCGATTCTGCAAACGTGTAGAAACTCTGCTTTTTTGGTTTTACGTTTTTTTAGTTAGGGCATGTGTTGGTTGGAGAGTCTGCGTGGATTGAGTCTCAATTTGTACACAAAATTGAACGTTGCTACACTGGTTAACTTGAAAGGCAGTCCATATTTGAGATTGGATTAAAGCCACCAATACGATGTACATTGTATGTCCGAGATGCAGGGCGCAGTGTGCTGCTGAGCAGACTGCGCTCACCTTTCAATTTTGTGGCTCAATCGTGGCAGAGAGAGAGACTAAGTTGAATTGAATGAGCCACCAAACTATACAGTAGATGATCGATTTTCGTTTGAGCTTTTGTTATGCGCCCGCGCGAGCTTTGCAGCTTGATGAATGGCGGCGTTGGCTAAATGGACTCCGGACACCTATTAATCATGCTATGGAATTATCAGACAAACAAGAGAAAATCTATAGCTCCTTTCCTGATACTTATGTTGTTGACGTTTGGCACTCGTTCTTTGTGTCTGTTGTTTCTGGGCTGTTCGTCAAACTTTTTTCGGCCTTAAATAAACGCTACGTCTCGTCACTGCACATCCATAACTCATACGTACATGCAATCAGTTAGATCTGTACAGCACTAGGCTAGAAATCTGTTAATTTCTTTGGCCACCACATTTACAAATCAGTAGCACAGTCGTCTTGCCCATGCTGTGTTAATGACTCGTGTTGTTGGAGTAACTTCATCGATTGGAACGACTGAAAGAAAGAATGTGCTAGACTAGAGGGACCAGGTGCTCACTGCCTTACCTCTCCACAAACAAGGCACCCGTAGTGTTTCTTGTGCGTCTGATGATCGGTTAGATCTTTTACGCTTTGAAATGGGAGACCACAGACAATGCAGGTGAAGTCGTCACCTAAACCCAAACATAAGCACCGCTTGAATTTCAAATCTGTACGAACACTGACAAAATTTATTAAAATGCGTTCTAATCGCAGAAACAGTCTGTCATACGGTGGTGTTTGTACGAGGTTAGATGCAAAAGAGCAAGTACGTACTGAATGAGCGCTGAAATTTCTGAATTGTGCTCCTACCCATTTATCAGAACCAGAAAAACATTTCCGTTAAACTTAAAGCTTCAGCCCAGGCCTGATTTTCATAATGTACAGTAATGTCGAGTTTCTGATGAGGCAGTTTTTGCGAGACAATTATTACCTGTCGTAGGCTTTTGTTCTTGAATTTATAAACAGTACGTATGCTTACAACTGGATTTAGTGTAGTAAAACAGTAAATGACGGTTGAAAACTGGTCAGAAGATACTCAAACTTCAGACGTAGTTCTCAATTGCAGACAGTTGTTGAGTTGCGCTTTCTTTTTTGTTTTAAACGGTCGGCAGTATATTAATGCAGCGGGCTTGCTATTGAAGTCATTGTGTGAGAATAGGTGAGGTGAGGAGCAGACGGTACCGTACCGGGCGAATAGCTCTCTTCCACGTCAACACTGTCGCTGTCACTGTCGTCACGCTCAACGTCTGGCTGATCGGCGACGTCGCAAAATGCGGCGTGCCAAAGAAACGGTGGAATGTTCTTGCGCGGCACCAAGTCAACCTGCACTTTGTCACATCGTCCTTGTGACTCGAGTTCCTGGTAGAACTTGAGAGCGTTGTGGTCCAATGCGAAGTAGCACCCTTCTTTTGCAAACACCTGAAAGCTATCCTGTTAAATGCGTACGGCTTCAGCGAGTGAGAAAAGCCCTCAGTCAGTAGAACCTGCAATTTATGCATAATTTAAGTGATTGATTCGAACCCGAGCCCTTTTTGCGAAGCATCAGCAGCAACGTTAATTGCTGCTACTGCCTGCAGAGAGATAAGGGTGAAAATGGCAGTTAACGGGTTAGCATTGCATGTGAAAGGGTTCAAACGGCGCCATTAACCCAAGTGCACTTTGGGACACCAGTTAGCTCGGCTAATTGCTTCCTGAGGTATTGAGTGAGATGGAGACAAATTGCCTTCAAAGTGATCAAAGAGTCAACTGTCCTGTCAATCGACATACCTGGAGCTTGGGCTTCTGCTGGTTTTCAGTTTTGTGGGCAGG
Organism: Sabatieria punctata; assembly: GCA_030248155.1. Lineage (NCBI taxonomy): Eukaryota > Metazoa > Nematoda > Chromadorea > Araeolaimida > Comesomatidae > Sabatieria > Sabatieria punctata. The sequence continues at coordinate 85,099 of JASANB010007513.1, read as the reverse complement.
ACACTCGATGGCGTAGATGCTGTGAATGGTGGAGGGCAGGAGGTGCATGGCAGATTGACTCAGCAGCACTCATGCACGACGTACGGGGCCTCTAAATTCAATCAGTTGGCAAGTCATGAGAAGTGCCAATTATCAAGTTAAGAGGCGGCAGTAGCGTCTTGGAGGTGCACTAGGGGGCGCGGTCTGGTGCCGTTAAATCAGCCTAAACGGACGGAGCGAAATTGGATTTGAGCTGTTAAGCAGAAAGTCAAGTTTGTTAGATCGGCTTCCCCAGCGACCGGACTGACATTATTTCTGCGCTCAAAAAATCTACAGGCCATCGCGTCAGCTATCAGCGGGGCGGCGACCGTTAATTTGCATCTAATTTTTTTTCAATTTCCAATTCGAACACGGATTGGGAGACCATTTGGTAAGAATCATTTTCGACAAATTGCCCGGCTCGACTCGGAGGCGCTTGTTTCTATGGAGCAGGCGAGTGCAGCCTCTGCGAGCAGGTAGCGCTTAGGCTGTTCAATAAGGGGCGGGCGAACCTACCTGAAACGTCGATTCGTTAATCTGTCTAATGACAGCTCGCTGCTGACAGCCGACCAGCCGCTCCGAAACGTCGATAGTCAATTAACAGACCGGATTCGTGGCCCCTCCGACCGCGCACCTGGCTGGCCCACCAATTTGCGCAATAATAATGAGCAAAAGTGCAACGCCTACTAACGCTGACTTTAGGTAAATGTTAGGTAAATGCCGAAGTCTACGGTTTTTGGATAGTTACAAGCAAGAAATACACTAACAGACTTGCCTATAGACTCACGGGTGTGTGCTTACAAACGAAAAGTCAATATGATTTTAATAAAATCTCACTCTCAAATTAGTGCTGCCAAGGCTCAGATTTTCGTCGACAGCCTCAGAAGAGCGCGCTAATCGGCAGAGGGTTGAGAGAGCCTCGCCGATGCCAGATAGCAGTGGCGTGGCGTTGGGAAATTAATTAAAATTTCCAGAGCGTTCGTCTCGCATGTCGCCTCGTCCCCAGATTCTATTTAAGTGTGGTGCGCCGTCACTTAATGGCCCTTCAAGCTGTTTGTTCACACACCATTAAAGCTCCGTTACTTAGAACGCCCTCGATCGACGTTTATTTGCTAAAACCAACACCCAACAATCAGATCATTGCACCGTATGCTCAATGCCGAACCCGGCCGCTACGAGAGTGCCACCTTTGCCATCGGTGGTGCTCACGGTTTCTTGGTCAGAGTCATTCAGAAAGTTTTCTTTATCACGAAACAGGTGATAGCAACCCTTGGCAATGTCGAAGAAGACAAGTCGGACCACAATCCAGAGACACGCGCTGACCGCAATTCCGATGGCCAGTCTGTCGAGTCTGCCTTTCGATTCGGTCACAATCCACTGAGGCACCAACGAATGCTTGACTAACTGATACGGCCGGGCCACTCTCGCCCAATCCTTGCGCGCGATCACCAGCATAGTGCAGATGCCAACGAAAACTATCAGTAGAAAAGCAATTTCACATAACTGAAAAATGGAAATGATATTTTAAGCGCTAGAGTTCTGTATGTAGGTACCGAAAAGTTACATTGAATTTGAAAAATGCTACGTACGACGTACCTGCATAATAATGTAAGGTAGAAGTAAACGTCGGTTTTTTCTCCAAAGAGAAACGAATAGCAGAATACAACTGAGGCCCATCACTGCGTTGAGTACAAACCAAAAAACCAAAATTGCTTGGAATGTCTGAACGAAAGTGGCCGTACGTTCTCCATAACTGTTGGACTGCAGAGAATACAAATTGGCACCGCAGAAATACCCAACTAAAAGTACCTATATTACTTTTAATACGGTCACCACTTTTGGTCTGTTGTGCTGAAAATTACTCGAACTTGCATTGTTGTATACGATACGACTATGCATTGTTTACTCTGCTGTTCATACTGTTGGCTTGAATGTTACCATAACAATTACAATTTTTGTTTACTGATGCAAGTACAGCTCGAAAGGGCGAAGGAAAAAATATTCTAAACTCTTCACGATATTGACTAAATTGTACAACAAGAAGAGTGATAATTTTCGCGCCGGGTATTTAATATACGTATTGATACCCTTCCGTAAAATAGATGCAATACGTAAGCACACACACATAACCAGTATTATACGTATGGAAGATGACTGTCTTTAATAGTAATCTATGTACGTAGCTTAGTGTTTGTAGGCAATGCACGATTTATTACCTGGAAGTATAGCAAGAAAAGATAGAATCCCAGTTACTAGCGTGCCAACTTTGACGTGGCAACAGCAGCATCGGTAATTTGAGCTATTTTCGTTAAAATTGGTCTTTATAATGGAGGTGGAGCTGTCACTTTTCTTTTTCATTACTGAATGAAAGAAAAGCTGATGAACAACGAAATAACCAGTTCCACCTAGACGCAAGCCAACACTGAAAATTTATGATACGCGTGTAAACGCGCAACGGGTACAAGGTAGGCCTTTAATTTTTGTTAGAGGAAGTGACATTCCAGTTTTTGGCGTCTTAGGGCAGTATAAATTTTGATTACTAACCGGTTGCGTTCAAGAACTACGTACGTACGGAAGTTGACCAAAACACGGTTGTCCTAAACTCTACTGCATAACTGGTGCGCAGGACAATCCAACATCGCATTACATTTATTCGCCGCTAAATTAGTCAAAAAGCATAAAAAGGTTCGCAGTCTATGCGTTTATCTATGTAAAATAGATAGATACTGAAAGAATGCAAAGGCCAAATATAAATCTCTTTCAATACATACTGTACATGTAACAGGGTTCTGGGGGTTCTGTCCCATCCAACTTAGGCCAGACCCCCATGGGGACATCCCCGGAAGCGATTTCCTCCGACTAAGTCATTTTTTTGCAAGTTTTTGCGATTTTTTACAATTTCAGGCACAAAAATTGCCGAAATCACTTGTAATAAAACTGCACTTTTTAGCTGTATTTGAGCCCAAATCAGCGATGTTTGAGCGTTTTTTAGTGCCACCCCTCCCTAGATTTTGGGCTCAGGCGGCCAGAACCCGTTCGGCGGATGATCTGTTACATGCATGGATAGATGCTACACCAAACTAAACAAAAAGTTCTAGCGTTTCCTGATACAAACACAGTGCGTGTCTAGACTCTAAAAACTTTATCTGCAAAAGCCTATCTGAATTAGTAAGCTTTCAGTCAGTTTTCGAAAAGGGCGCTTTTAGCGAACGGTAGCATACCAGCTTTTCCACTATGAAAATAACACCTCTGATGCTTGTGATTAGCTCGATTTGTGTTCAGACAACTGGCAAAGTGTATGGCGGAGTTAAACGAGGTAATGTGCAATACATTATTAATGTGATTAGATTAGATATTAATTGTTTCGGCACACACTTGAACAGGCAGAACCATGCGGCTTACACGGCTGGATTGACCATGCAATTCTGCATCTAAGGCGCTATGAACCCGCCCTTTAGCTTGAAGGGCGCCAGAACGGCGCAGACTTTTGTCAGGTGAAGCATCGGTGATACTTCTGAAAGCAGAAAAATTTGAATTTCGCAACCAAAAATTGACTTCAAAGGCGGGAGTTATTGTGTTTGAAATCTCGCCACAAACTGCATCGAATGGTTGGAGGCCCATTTCTGTGCGCCTACTCGTTCAAAATATATAAAGTGGCGCCAATCATATTTGGGAAAAGTCTGTCGTGCGACCCCCTGGTTTAAACCAATTTTAAAATTTTTCATGCCCCACAAAATGGCCCGCTTTTTCGTGCCGAGGAGACAATTAACGCGTTTAAAAGGTCTTAGGGCAATTTAGAATTTCCCGGAAATTACATTGCTTGAAGCTACAATTTAGCTAAACGTTGTTTCTATTAAACTGTTTAGAGTGCGCTGCCGCCGACGAACAAGTTTTGCGGTCGCATGTTTACTACTGTGGCACTCGTCTGCGTAAAGCGGGAAAACCACCGATCACCTCGTTCCATGCAGAGCTATGCGATCTAAGAAAATTCCGCAACCGGCGAGGAAAGCTGACTAAAACGTACTGCCGCTACTACTGCACAACCAGCTATTCAGGAGGAAACCGCATGCGTGTCGATAAATTTAAGTGTCAAGGCTAATAATACTAACTCTCTATAATGATCGCACCACGTGAACATACATACGTAGTAGCAAAAAATAGTTACCTACTGAATGCTGTTTTCTTGTACTGGATAGACTCTCTCAAACTATGATGTTCGAAACATGAGATTAAAATTTCTTGCATACCTGTTTGTTCCGTGCAGTTAAAGTTTGTTCAAGTCAAGCAACATTTTTTGCGAATCACTTTTTAGGCACTACTAAAACCCTAGTTCAGTAGGGGCAACCAAAAGAGCAATGCGAGCCTCACGGCGAAAGTTACAGTGGAACTAGTGCGTTGCGGTGCAGTGAATTTCCTCAATCGAACATATGTTCGAACGTATGTTGCAGTTAGGGATGGGACCGGTGTAAAAATACCGTATACCGTATAGCATTATCGATACCGTACAATACCGTATGATACCGTATATGTAGTATGCCCCAATAAGCGAGAAACGCTCAGTTAAATTGGAATATGCAGAAATCGTGAAGATTAATATAAATTCTATTATGACCTAAGAGCCAGTCTCTGATTAGATCAATGACCCTTAACCCCTACATTGTACGAAGTTGAAAATCGAACTTTGGCGTGGAGTGCTGTGCGTTGGTGCTGATAAACATTGGTGAGTTATGTTAAACCTGCAAAGGGCTTATGAATTTGACGCTCCATTCTCGAGAAAAAAGCCCTAAAAGTCGGCTGGCTTTAACTACGCACTAATTACTAGTGTACTACTTAGGAAAGCGGACAGTATAAGACATTCTTAACCTTTAGTTTATTAAGGCAAAAACGGCTTTCTACACCTAGTCATCGGTCAATCTTTTCGATTTTTTCACGTCAGTTTTTCAGTTCAACAGCGAAGTTTTTTCGACTTTTATAGGTCCTAATTAGTATTGGGTATTGGGGCATAAAAAACTCAATACCCAATTGGCTGCTCTGTCAGCAAACCGTGTTGCACTGGAGCTTCTCTTTTGTCTGTTCTTACTAACAACTTGTGGAATAAACTTTTCTCTCTAGAATTTTTGGACGTTTTTCCACTCACTGTTATGCTTAGCTCGACGCCAACGTAAGAGATTCATTTGTGTTCGCTTCATGCGAAAAATTTGACAGCAAGCCATTTATTTACACGAAACAGAATCGACCTTGCAATTAAGTTTACTTCCAATTAAAATGAAACAGCCAATTAGGAGACATCACAAGTTTTGATTGCACCAGGATTCAGTTACACAATGAACAGGGAGACGAGAACAACCAGTAAGAGAGTGAGAGAGAGAGAAGTCAGTGGGAATGGGAGATGTCAGCCCGAATGTTCAGTCTAGTCAGGCATCTACGTTTCTTTGCGCCCTCTCGAGCAGCAGCACCCACTACCTTGTGTCTAGACACCGAGCCACAGCGAGAGCAAAACGCCTGAATGCACTGCTTTGAGCATAGACCGACACAGATGTCCTAGCAAAGCTTACCTTCTTGTCCATTTCATACTCAGATAGTATTTGTTCCTTTTCACTGCGACTGTCACCGCTATCTCCAGTTGTTGCCTCTAATCGATAGTTTAACTGAGTGATGCCGCCATCCTATCGTGAACACAGTACGTACGTGGCAGTTAGCGTCTGTATGTAAGTACATACACACTAATGTACCTCTTGTTTTCCGAATTCGTAAGCCGTCTCCACAGTCTGATCAGATGTCATCTTTCGGTCTCTGTATCGAGTTGCGGTCAGCTTGTTGGCTTCGGCATCTTCATCAGTGATGAGGGGTCGGTCTCGCAACAGACCACTCTCTGCTGAAACAGATCTGTGCTTTCGTTCCGTAACCAGTGTGGTTGGCGGCGCGTCCAGATGCTTCACAACGATTGGTCGTCCCGTGCCAGTTTGCTTGACGGCTGCTTCTGATTCAGATTCAATGCTCTGCAATGCAGCTACAACAATAAGCTGTCACAAACACTCCCACTCACTATTTCGTCTTGCTGTTCTAATTTTCGATCGAGACTTTGTTCTTTGGCTGGTGGGGGCGCGACGAGAGTACTTTTCTTCGCACTTTGCCATGACCTCGAGAGGGCGACTGGTTGCATCGCCCTAACCGCAGACTCTGAGGTTACCGGTCTGTAGTCAGTTTTGGGTATCTGTCTTGCCACTTTCTTTAAATCCAACGCCATCTATAAAATACTCAAATTTCAGTATCGTACTACAAATTTACATACTGTATACGTGATACATGCCTATAGTACGTATGGGACCAGCCAGTATTTACGGTAACTCACTATTTCATTATTCTGTTCATATTTCCGATCGAGGCTTTCTCCTGGACAAGCGAGCACAGCACTTTCCATCTGCCTTTGCCGGTTGGTTCTCAGTTCCGACGACCTTGACCTGCCGATTGGTTGCACTTGCACCGTCCTGGCGGCAGACTCGAGGGCCTCCGGCTTGTAGTCAGTCTTGCGAATGCGCCTTGCCACTTTTTTCAAATCCAGCTGTCGCGGCGTCATCTACAAAAGGGGCCCTCAAACTACAACATAGAAAATGATTTCAGACGCATACCACAATTTCGTTTTGCTGTGCTGTTGCACGTCCGGACTTGTTGACCGTTCCTCTGTCCACCTCATTTGACTGACTCCACTGTGCTGACATCAGATTCAAGTAAGGTGGCCCCAGTGTTACCTCTGGCTGCGAAAGTCTACGTCTCTGTCGTTCTATTGACTTGACATTTTTTGGTTCATTGTCTATTTCTGATTCCGATTCAATGGTCTGTAAATAGAACACATACTGTGTACAATGCCCACAAACACTCCCACTCACTATCTCATCGTCCTGTTCAGATTTCCTATCCTGACTAGGCACTTTGGCTGGTGCAGGAGGCGTGACCGTAGTGTTCTTCGTATATTGCCAGCTGTATGTCCGTTGTGACGACCCCAACACGTCGATTGGTTCCATCGTCCTCACGGCTGCCTCTGGGGCTACCGGCTTGTAGTCAGTTTTGCGAATTTGTCTTGCAACCGTTTTCATATCCACGGCTGCCTCTGGGGCTACTGGCTTGTAGTCAGTTTTCCGGATTTGCTTTGCAACCTTTTTCATATCCACGGTTGCCTCTGGAGCTACCGGCTTGTAGTCAGTTTTCCAGATTTGCCTTGCAACCTTTTTCATGTCCACGGCTGCCTCTGGAGCTACCGGCTTGTAGTCAGTTTTCCGGATTTGCCTTGCAACCTTTTTCATGTCCACGGCTGCCTCTGGAGCTACCGGCTTGTAGTCAGTTTTCCGGATTTGCTTTGCAACTTTTTTCATATCCACGGCTGCCTCTGGAGCTACCGGATTGTAGTCAGTTTTCCGGATTTGCCTTGCAACCTTTTTCATATCCACGGCTGCCTCTGGAGCTACCGGCTTGTAGTCAGTTTTGCGGATTTGCCTTGTAACCTTTTTCATATCCACTTGTGGTGTCATCTATAAAATAGCTATCATCTCCTGAAACACTGTAGACAACATATTTCAGATACATACTACAGTTTCGTCGCGCTGTGCTATTCCACGTCCCGACTTTCTAATCCTTGCTCCAGCTATTAGCTCATGAGATCGACTCAACTTTCCTGACATCAAATAGGGTTTGGGCGTTGCTTGCGGTTGCGACGGTCTACTGCTCTGTTGTTCAAACGGCTTGTCTTTTGTTGGTTCTTTGGTACCTCTCTGGCTTGTTCTATAAACTTGCCATCTGGTGAGATCTCGTTTGTTGGTTTGCTGGTCTTTTCCGTATGGCGCCCACTTTCCTGGCAAATCTTCTGCAGAGCGTTCCCTCACTAGTCTGCTAGTCGACCTGCGTTCAGTTCGCTGCATCTGTTTCTGCTGATCGTTTGCTACAGGCACCAGGGATTGAAGGTCTTCCTTTGACTCCAATTTGACAGACTAAATTACATCTCTATGTACATAAGCTGTACAAGTGGATCTGTAGGAGAAAGGTAAAGTTAAAGGTAAAGGATCTACAGTCTGTGAAACGGCTTGAAGAAAGTCTACATTGTGATAGAGACAATTGGAAACAATTCATACCTCAACAGACTGTTCAGCAATGACGGTCCGTCCATACTCATCCAGCTGCACATCAATTGGTCGGTCTGCTTTTGGAGAAGGCAGAGTTTGGATTTCTTTTCTGGCAGCTGGTCTTGGTACTGCCTTTAATGGAGTGCGTCCCTCTGGCTTCCTCTCAGCAGCAGTTTGCATGGCACTCAACCGCATCTCATCCCTGGTCCATAACTTTTCTTCAGAGGTGGTCGGCGTGACAGGAATGGCAGGGGACGGCAGAGTTGGTGTGAGTTGGTCTCGCGAGTACTCGGCGCTCACTCTGTCCGGCCTCAGCGGTGACCGTCTGTAGACATCGCTTATTCGCTGTCTTTGCCTCTCCATAACTAATCTATGACCACCGGCTGTTCCACTGCCATTCCTTTCTGCTCTCCTGTCCACTGCTGATCTGTTTCCGCGCCACTTCATTCGTTCCGACTCGTCTGCCTCCGATCCTGACTTTCCAGTGCTGGCTTCGTTTTCAGATGAATCGATCTGAACAGACTGCATCCACGTGAGTTGCGTCTGAGCTGCTTGAAAGGGAACCGGCCTCAACTCTCTTTGCTTCCCGGTCACCAATCTGCCAGCAAAGACTGCTTCACCGCTCCTCCTTTCTGCACTTGTGTCGGATGCTTGTCTGCGTTTCTCTTCCTTCGCTCGGCGGGAGCTGCCACGCTCTTTGATTTGTCTGGAGACCAAGCGACCCTTCTTAGTAGAACTCTCCGATTCCGTTCCCGATTCTGCAATGCTGGCTTCACTTCCTGATGACTCGGTCTGCATTGAGTGCATTTCTGTTAATTGTGCTTGACCGGCAGCAGCAGCTTTGCCCTGATCTTTGAATAGTTCAGTTTCCGATGACTCGACTTGAAGTGACTGAATCTGTGCGAGTTCGACTTGACCAGCCTCAACAGCCTTGCCCCGATCTTCGCATGGCACAGGGAGAGTTTTGCATCTGTATCTGTCTGTCAGAGTTGTGAGAGTGGGCTGCTCAGCTTCTGTGCAAGTTCTGTACCAGTCGGCGTCGGCCAGTCTGTTCTCGAAGGTGCGAGAGAGAGGCACGTTGCGACACTGGGCGTAGGAGCAACACCATAACTTTTGATCTGTGGACATGATGCCGAAGCGCACGCAACCAAACAGCTTGTCGGCGTGGTGCATTCTGTCTCTGCGAGCAATCAGCCAGTCGACCACGCATTCGAAGACTTTGGATTCGTCGGGTGCCACCAACTGGTCCATGCTGAGTAGCTGGGTCAGGGCGTCCGCTCTCATCTCACACATCTCTGAGCCGGTGTGATTGCTGGTCAGAAGAGTAAAGTTGCCACAAGCCACCGACATCACGTGGCGATACAAACGCGGACTCAGTGGATACGCTACACAGAGGTTCACACAGCTCACAGTGTACCGGTTCTGTCGGCAAATCTGTAACTACATACAAAATGGTTATCGCATCTACGTAACACGCGCTGCCGCAAAACAGTATTGCAGAAAAAAACGAACAACTCATCTTAGTCAACTACAGTGTATGAAGGTACATGCAAACGAGCAAGAAACAACTGAATTTACGGACTAACTGTGCGACACAGTACTCAAGGCAAGCATAGAGAATGAAGAAGTATACCAACCTGTTGTATGTAGTGTTCGAGGGCGTGCTGTAGATGCGTCATTTGAAGAGTGAGGGCGACGTCGAGCAGCGCAGTCAGTGTCTTGAAGGAGAGAGTCACCTGTCCGTCGTACATGAACTGGAGGGCCTTGCGAGTGGCGTCCTTGTTCAGTCTGTAGGGGCTGAGGTCGATGGTGAGCGGCGCTCGTTGTCTGTCGAGTTGGTGACGCAGCAAGTCCGAGTGGGCGCCCAGCACAACAGAGTGAGCCTGCATGCGCTCCCCTTGCAGCCGGATCTCCACGTCGTCGCCACCTTCTTGCTGTTGGTGCTGCCACTGCAGATGCGTGCCAGTACGCGACCAGACGTCCCGCATGTTAACAGTGACCAGCTCCGATTCTCCTTCAGTCATATCAGACCAGACCACAAAACCAACAACACAAACAAACAATGATACAAATCGTACTTTGCGTTTCATTATGACTGCAATCACTAGTGGCTTACTGTAGCAGCGCAGCACGGTATTTTCACCCCACGCTAACAGCAGCCTAACAAAGACCTGGTCTGAACTCTCACATATTCGAGCTACTAAAATTGGAAGTTACGGAATAGAATTGTTGTGTCGTAGCACAGCCAATGAGCGTAGTTGGAGGAGGGGCTACGGCACGCCGGCCGATGCCAGGTCAGTCAATCTGACCCTTCACTCACTACATTTGTAAACGCGCTGGACTCACCCATCCCATGTTGGCGTTGTTTCCGGTCTCTGTGTCGTCTTCCGATCTCCTCACTTCACTTCCATTCGGTGCTGATCGAGGACTTCAGAGATTGTAAAATGGTGATGTTTTCGTCCGTTTTTGTAGCATTTATGCCTACTGTGTAAAAAAATTTTCCTAGAAACACAAAGATCGCAACCGATCAGAAGCTGTACGTCCGGAAAGAACTAACAGCGAGGTGGTTGGTTAAAACTGGCAGGGTACACAGCTTACCTACGAAAGGAAACAAGAAAAACCTGAAAAGTAGGTAAGGTTAGTAGGTGGCACCTAGTTAGTAGGTGGCAGGTATGTACTTTTGTTTTCAAGTATAGGTTCAGGTTTCGGTTCATAATTTTCAGGTATACACTATACCCAGGTTTCAGGTTCAGGTTCAGCTTCACCTAGCAACTGTACTTTGTCCCAGACTTCAGAGCCTACCCTGTACATCGGAGAAAATAGGTACTGTTTTAGTACTGTATGTTCACGTTGTGTAATTATTACATACAGAGAGCATTAGCCTTGACATTTAAATTTATCGACACGCATGCGGTTTCCTCCTGAATAGCTGGTTGTGCAGTAGTACCGGCAGTACGTTTTAGTCAGCCTTCCTCGCCGGTTGCGGAATTTTCTTAGATCGCATAGCTCTGCATGGAACATTGCGATCGGTAGTGCTCCTGTTTTACGCAGTCGAGTACCACAGTAGTATTCATGCGACCGCAAAACTTGTTCGTCAGCGGCAGAACACTCTGAACAGTTGAAAAGAGACAACGTTTTGCTAATTGTTGTAGTACAGCTACATACAGTATTGAAATAATATACATACACGCACATGCAAACTACAAAATTTTTGGAGATTTTAAAGTGCTGCAACAGGATTTTTTTTGATTACCTATTGTTTACGTAAGTACAGGTTTGATGGTTTGCGGCGCTCGACTATGTTAACGGAATTCAATTAAATTTCACACTAATATAGTGGCAGGGGAAACCTAGATGTCTCCCAATTTTGGACATAATCTATGTATTGGAAGACATAATGTTTATTCAACAAAACGTCACATCAGTGATTTTCAAAGTGGCCCACCCAATGCCAATGAGCTCAGCAAAACTGATAAAGAAGGAGGGAAGGGAGAAATGACTCAAAGCGACTGCTTTTCAATTCGGCACGCAATACGGCAGTCGCCGAAGAAGTCGACCAATATTCTCACAGCGCAGACTGCAGTTTCAAGCGGCACAGTTTAGTCGAACCCTGAAAGCTGGTGCTTCGCGAGATTATCTACCATGGCTGTTGCAAGCGCTCAACGAAGACCACCCCGTCATCTTGTGGAATTTGGCTCAGTGGTTTTTTGAACAGAAACATCGACAATCAGTTTTCAGATCGAATCCTCTGGTCTGATGGGACTCAGTTCAAGCTGACTCGATTGGCCACTTTCAAAATCATAGATTTCACCGTTTGTTGAATATACGCTATGTCTTTTAATGGATACTGCCCAAAATTGGCAGGCATCTAAGCTGTCCTTGGCACAATATTTGTGTGAAATTTGGTTGAATTCTGTTCACCTAATGGCGCGCCACTAACGATCAAAGGTGAGACACTTAACGTGGACAATCTAATGCTTTGAAGATCTACAATTGTACCTCGTTTAACGCTGTCATACACTTTACCAGTTGTCTGAACGCAAATCCAGCTAATCACAAGCAACAGAGCTGTTCTCTTCATAGTGGAAACGCTGGTGTACACTACCGTTCACTAAAGCGCCCTTTACGGAAAAATGATTGAAAGCTTTCTATTTTTGGTCTTTGCAAATACAAGTTATATAATCTAGCCACGCACAAAAAAGTTGTCTTGCCCCATAGTTAAGGTGTTCGTGAACACCTGGCCGAACAGCACCCAAACACCCCACGAACACCACACGAACACAAAAACTGTGCCGGGCTAACACAACACGAACACCACACAAGCACCCCCGAACACCCCACCCCGAACACTTTTGGAACACTTTAGATACCGTTTAGGAACACTTTAGGGACACTTTAGAGGCACTTTAGGGACAATTTAGAGACACTTTTTTAAAAAATTATTCTCATCATACGTATGCTTAGACATACTGATGGAGACAGGCGACGCAATGACTCCCTTCTGCTGCTGTGCGGTGGCATTACTCTTTGATTGATTGATGGATTTAATTCGAACACCATTTTAATCATGAAAAATATATTCGCATCCCCTCTTACGAGTGGGGGCGTCCCCGCCGCGGATGGCTGCATTATCGAAATTTGTGCGATTTTGATTTTGTTTCGATTCGATGATGTGTAATCTGAATGTTTAGATTATTTTTTGGCATTAAGTAGTTTACATGGACTCCGAAAAATCAGTGCAGTCTGAGGTTTGTAGGTTCAAGTTTAGGATAGGCCTAGCTAGAGTTTTTCTTAGTGATATATGTGCGCGGAGCATGCATGTACTAGGGGGTTTGGGGTCACCTTAACTTGAAAAGGCCAACGCCTCTACCCCGCTCTAGCTCATTTTGGCCAAAAGTTATGACCATTTCAGGAATGAGAAAAATTTTGGATCACCTTCAGTCGCGAAAAACGCTACACATTTTTAGGAAAAATTAGCCTATAGCTAGGGCCCGACCGGAAATCCGGTTCCTGTCCGATACCGGATTAGACCCAGTCCGGTCCGGTCCTGGTCTGGTGGAAAATTTCGATCCGGTTGGGCCCTACCTATAGCGAACTTATGCGCACTGTTAGAAAGCCCATTGTCTCGGCTACACAACGCAAGCCGCTTGTCGATAGGTTGAGATGCGCGAACGGCAACCATTTGAATGCCGGGCACCAGAAGTGGCCCGCATCATACAGAATGATCACATTTCTTTTTTCTGCCATTTCGGCAAATTGTGATCAAATAGGCTGAAACTTGGACTATAGGTGCCAAAATTCGGGGAATTTTATGTGTTAAACCCACTCGAAATAACCGGACACAAATATGTGTCACGAACCTTTAAACGAACCATTAAAATTCAATTCTGAACCGGTTCGCGATCTTTTTGACCCTTTCAATGGTTCATGTAAGGGCACCTATATGTTCAAGTACCACCCGATCCTTTGGTTCGGATTTTTCGGTTGGAGGTTTGGCCTCCAACTTTCACATGAACCTTTATCCGAACCTATAGGGACATCAACCTGAACCTCCACATGTACCTTTAGTCAGCATTACGAACGTATCTTCAGGTGGAAATTATGAACATTTACGTTATGCATACCCGAACATTGAATATGTTCGTTTTGAGGGCAACTTCAATCAGAACTATTGTGAAATTTCCGCAATTTTTTCTTCTGCTGCATATCGAACCTCAGGACAACCATTGTGACAGTGGTCTGACGAACCCTAGTTAAAGTTTTTGTGCTGCGTTGTGCATCTGGTTGATTGAAGTGGCTGTGCTAAATGCGCACCGCATCTTTCAGCGGTTTCATGATGTGGACGGCAACTATACCAGCGCCAGGGCATTCAGGTTAGCATTTACGCTTTCAAGTTCAAATACAGAACAAGTGCATTTCAGACTCGATCTGCTGTACCAATTGGAACACACAGCCCGTCTGCTGGAGCCTAACCTGAATGCGCCTCTGCAACCGGACATGCCTGATTTCGACGAACGTTTCGCCCTCCTCCAGCCTCAACCGACCACCACAAAGGACAACGCGTGGTTCACTCAACCTGACCTCATACGGTTCCGCCTAAAACCGCACCCAGCTCACAGGCTTGTCGGGACAACCTGCTGCCGTTGCATGGCACATGCACAAAGAAAAAACACTAACACAATGTGCTACCGTTGTCAGGTTTGCCTGTGTGTTGGTATGTGTGACTGGCTCTTTCACTGTAGGCCAAACTTCTTCTTCAATGACACGAACTGTAAGGGCAGGCCTAACACATATACGATGCGTAACGCTTGTACTCCTCTTTGACTTTACTGTCTACATCTTGTTTGTTTGTTTGTTTCTTAACTGCTTGTAAGCACATGCTGCACCAGAGAAGTAAACAGGAAAAACACATCACTTCACTTTGATATAGGTAGAGAAAACATATGTAGGCACATAATTGATTTTGAAAAGTTCGCAATTAAAGGTACAGAACGGAACGGATAGGTACAGAAATGATGATGGAAAGGTTCATATATGTTCGTAGATAGGTTCTTGAAGTTGTTCCGATTTGACGTCAAAAGGTTCGTCTCGGGGTACCTACGTAAATGTTCATAGAATTTTCGATGAAGGTTCTTCTGGAATTTGACTTAAATCCGAATCTTTCGATGGTTCTGCATTTTTTGGTTCGACTGAGGTGAACCTAAAAAGTCCATTCTGAACTGCGAATCTGAACCTGTAGTTCGGATCGATAGTCTCAGAATGAATCCGAACCTCCAACTTGCAAATCCGGCATAGGCAGAAAAAGGGGTGGTCATTACGAGTGGGTTAAAGTTTGGTGCACTAGGCTTGACTCATTCACGAGAAATTTCAAAAAAAGTGAAATTTGTTAAATCAAAAGTGAAAGCCGGTCACCGAAAAAAATGATCACATTTCTGCCAAATGATGAAACTGCCATTTCCGCAAATTTTGACCAAATAGGTTCCCAAATTGAAATTTCGATCATAGGTGCCAAACTTCGGGGAATTTTATGTGTTAAAATTTGGTGCACTAGGCTTGACCAATTCTCGAGAAATTTAAAAAAAAGTGAATTTGGTAATTTCAATACCAAAAGCCGGTCACCAAAAAATGGTTACATTACATTATCGCCTAAACTCTAACGATAGGGTTGGAGTTCATGCGTCAACTTTTTACACACGAATTACCCTGAACTTCTGCGTTTACACTCCAAATTTCATCCAATTCCGTCAAAAATTAGAAAAGATACAGGAAAAGGAAATGTTTCCATTTTTCGGTGACCGGCATTCACTATTGAAATTACCAAATTTCACTTTTTTGAAATTTCTCAGGATTGAGTCAAGCTTGGTGCACCAACCTTTAACATATAAAATTCCCCGAATTTTGGCACCTATGTTCCAAATTTCAGCCTATTTGGTCAAAATTTGCGAAAATGGCAGTAAAAAGAAATGTGATCATTTTTTCGGTGACCGGCATTCACTATTGAAATTACCAAATTTCACTTTTTTTGAAATTTCTTGGGAATGAGTCAAGCCTAGTGCACCAAACTTTAACACATAAAATTCCCCGAAGTTTGGCACCTATGATCGAAATTTCAATTTGGGAACCTATTTGGTCAAAATTTGCGGAAATGGCAGTGAAAAGAAATGTGATCATTTTTTTCGGTGACCGGCTTTCACTTTTGATTTAACAAATTTCACTTTTTTTGAAATTTCTCGTGAATGAGTCAAGCCTAGTGCACCAAACTTTAACCCACTCGAAATGACCACCCCTTTTTCTGCCTATGCCGGATTTGCAAGTTGGAGGTTCGGATTCATTCTGAGACTATCGAAAAATCGGGCCGGAAAAATCCGGATGGGGGTATGGGTGTCGGTGGGGGAGATGTCGCCAGTCGCTTCCCAAAAAAGGTCGCCGAAATTTTGGAGGGGAATATTGGCCGTTGAGTGGGGTATGGACTGTTGAGGGGGTATTAAACTGAATCTGCCGATTCATGGGATAGTATTTCGGTATGGCGAATCGGAGTTGGCTAGAGGAGATGGGAGTAGAAAACCCTAGAGCTTCTTGAAGAAGTATCACAGCTAGTAAAGTCGAAATAGTTGCTATTTGAAGGAAAATCGCCAGTTTCACCTTCTCCCACAACTAAATCGGCCGATTCTTGGGATGGTATATTGGCGTGACGAATCGGAGATGGATAGAAGAGATGTGTCAATATGTAGACAGAATATGGACTAAGTATTGCTATTAGAAAACTTGAATTCGTAGCAAGCTTAATAGCATTCGTAGCATTCGATGTTTTCACTTGGGCGACTCGTGTACGAGGTTGAAATGTAGTGCGTCATCCAGTGTTTCGTAATCCTTGGTCGTTCCGAGGAGAGGAGCATGGACGACCAAAAACTACATGACGTATGTTTGGTAGTTGTCTGCAGGGTCACTCGTTCGCCCGAGTTCTCGACACTAAATTTTTCAACTGCCTGTGTAAAAAACTTGTGCAGAAGCTCACTGCTTCGGATGTTAAACGCAGTGCGCAAGCCAAGATTGTCGTTGTCGGTCGGAGTGTGAAGTTTGGACGTAGTCGGTAACGTATGTAATGCTACTTTCGTTCTCCTGTGATTTTGGCCCAGTATTCATAACATCTTGTCTGATGTTCTCATTTCCGGTCGCTTCTCTGCTGTTAATGCATGTTTCCCATGTATTATATTAAGAGTTTTTTGCAAATAACTCCTTTTGGATGCGCCGGAGAGCTTTGTGCCTTATGACCAAAGCTGTAGAGGGGGCCTAGCTCTGTACTGTGGTTCAACTTAATCTGCGCAACATTGACTGGTAATCCTAATTTGCGCGATGGAAAAAATCTACTTTTTTCGTAGTGGGTTTGAAGGCGATTTGAGCGCTGCGTTCGATTACTGATACCGTGAGGATTCTAAAGATGTATTTATATTGTTTGTAAGTTGAACGGTTCCAAAGGACTCTGTTTCACTTCGCAGCATTGCAGAAGCCGAAACAGTCTGAAATTGCATTTGAACCACTAGACCGCCTAAACAGTGGGCCGCTTTGATCGGGAGATACGGTGTGGCCTGTGTATCTCCGGATCAATATTTACCCAATATTTACCCGGTAGATTAATTTACCAGAAATGATACAAAATTTACCCAGCCCATTAGATTTATTTACCGATCGCCAGAGGTCTTAGTAAACAGTAAAAAACGTCGGAACAGCAAAAATTCTGAAAATTGTGCGCCATCAGATGCAAACTTCTCACAGCTTTCTATGTTACGCTATCGACGCCATCAGATGCTAACTGCGCTCAACACCAACAGTGTCCGCCTTCCACCGGTAGCAAGACAGCACGCTTTTCCATAACCGGTCATACTTGTAGTTGGGGGGAATGGGGGTATTTCCCCCAGGCCCGATTTTCGGAGAAAATTCCCCCCCAGCCGGATTCTGCGGGGGAATTTTTTGAAACCCTATTTTGGGTTTGTAAATCTGGTTTGTAAACCTGCAAACAGGGTCCCAGAAGCCCTGATTAGGGTTTCAGAAACCCAACTTGGGTTCCGGAGCCCTAGTTTGGGTTTCAAAAACCCTAAATAGGGTTCCGGAACCCTAATTTGGATTACTGAAACCCTAATTTGGGTTTCTGAAACCCTAAATAGGGTTCCGGAACCCTAATTTAGGTTACTGAAACTCTAATTTCGGTTACTGAAACCCTAAATAGGGTTCCGGAACCCTATTTTGGGTTACTGAAACCCTAAATAGGGTTACTGAAACCCTAAATAGGGTTACTGAAACCCTAATTTGGGTTACTGAAACCCTAAATTGGGTTCCAGAACCCTAATTTGGGTTTCTGGAGGGCCGAAATAGGGTTCCGGAACCCTAATTTGGGTTACTGAAACCCTAATTTCGGTTGCTGAAACCCTAAATAGGGTTCCGGAACCCTAATTTGGGTTCCTGAAACCCTAATTTGGGTTACTGAAACCCTAAATTGGGTTCCAGAACCCTAATTTGGGTTACTGAAACCCTAAATAGGGTTCTAGAACCCTAATTTGGGTTTCTGGAGGCCCAAAATAGGGTTCCGGAACCCTAATTTGGGTTTAAAAATCTCTAAAGAAGGTTCCAGAAATGCATTTTAACTGTATTATGTCGAATAAAATGGGTTTTTTTGTACGTTTTAAAGCAAAATTAGCTTTTTTTGCACATTTTAAATTAAAAATAAGGTTTTTTCCACGTTTTACAGCAAAAATAGGGTTTTAAACGGAATTTTTTCACTTCAGACAGGATTTTTACACCATTTTTAGTCCTCAAAACCCTGTTTTGAGCCCAAAAAAGGTCGCTGAAACCCACTTTTGGACACCAAAAAAAGGTCGCTGAAACCCCCTTTGGGCATAGCCCTGAAACCCTATTTTGGATCAGAAAAATTCCCCCCCCCCAGCCTAAAACCCAGCTACATGTATGTAACCGGTTGCTTGCTGTATTGGGTCGGTCTGTCCGTTCATTTCAACATTCATACTTTCATACCCTAACCCGGTGTGGCACTTACTGTCTGTCTGTCTCAGTTCGTCGGCAATCTTCTTTTACTGTGTATAAACCCTTTCGGAATCACCATCGTCCTTTTTGGGGAGAACCGATACAGTACAGAGGAACAGAAAAGCTCAACGTTTGTGTTTGTCTTTTTTGTGTTCTCCATGTGTTCACCGTGTGTTGGCTATCTGTCTGTGCTGTTTAGCGACTGCGGATTCTCATTTGTACAACTATGTTGGTGATTCCAAAGGGTACAATAGCCTACACTGTAAATGCTATTCTTAACAATGACGGTCTTTCTTGGTAATGCATAGTATGTTCTTGAATAAAATGCTTTTTCGCGCTAATTTAGACCCTAACTAA
Source organism: Sabatieria punctata (assembly GCA_030248155.1). Taxonomy (NCBI): domain Eukaryota; kingdom Metazoa; phylum Nematoda; class Chromadorea; order Araeolaimida; family Comesomatidae; genus Sabatieria; species Sabatieria punctata. The sequence goes on along the minus strand of JASANB010007513.1, from coordinate 66,077 downwards.
ATAGAGTTATGGCACGGTTTGGAAAGCGTTTGAGTTGAGGAGATGCTTGGTTAGAGGAACTGACTTCGTCACAGGTAGATTAAACAGTGTTAAGTGGGTCTTTGCTTAGTTAAATCTATTTTTCCCTATAGAGTTGTTCACGTCTCGTGGCCCGGCGGATACAAGCTAGCAGCAAGAGTTACCATTGTGAAAACAGCAAAGAACGCGTTTGCACATCAAAAATAGAAGTGCTGTAATAGATTAATCCGAATCTGCGGTTTTCTAGGTCACGTCATGTGTATGCGCTTAAAGAAGACTCTGTTTCACTTCACAGTATTGCAGAAGCCGAAACAATCTGAAATTGCATTTGGACCACTTTGGTACAGACCGCCTAAACAATGGGCCACTTTGATCGGGAGATACCAACGCATGGACGACTAAAAACTACTGGACTGATCGCGCTCCCGACCGCTAATACATACTTAGGATAACTTTACAAGTCCATATCTTTGGAACCGTTCCACCTACAAACACTATAAATACATCTTTAGAATCCTGACGGTATCAGCAATCGAACGCAGTACTCAAATCACTTTCAAACCGACTATAAAAAGTTGATTTTTTCCATCGCGCATTTCAGGATTACCAATCAATGTTTGCGCAGATTAGGTTGCACCACAGTACAGAGCTCGGCCCCCTCTAGAAACTTTGGTCATAAGGCCCAAAGCGCTCCAACCCATCCATAAGGAGTTATTTCCAAAAAACTCTGAATTCATTTAACTTTGAAACGGAGTTAGTAATCTTGTTATGTGCGCTAACTCATAGCTAATTCCAGGAAATATAAGAAAGAGATAATTTATTTTTGCGTACAGTGCAGTTATGTGCGCGCGTATGTAGTTGTCTGTTTGTTAACTTTAGCCGCCTACCTGCAACGACGGTGTGTATCGATTTTTCTGGCCGCGCCTGTCTGCTTGTCTGTTGTCTGGCACTGGCAGTGTGTGCTGGTGAGGCTCGCGTGGCTTTGCGGCCACGAGTTTCTTGCTTGTCGGTCGGCCGGTTTGTTGCTGTTTGGTTTAGTGTGCACCCATAGGTATTATTCAAGACTGAATTGTCAAAGATTTTCTGCTACGACGTAATGATGCTTCTTGCTTCACGCGTTTCCTGCGCATTAACTGTTCTTGCTGGAAATTGTGTTGGGCCACCCATTAACCTTAATTGTTCTGCTTCTTTTTACCTACTGAAGAGGGAAACAAGTTTACCAGCGAAATAGACACAACAATGAACAAAGGAATGCAAAGGCTAAATATAAATATCTTTCATCACTCCCCCTCAGACGAACGTCGTTCCATGGGCACATCCGAGCCTGACGGTCGTCTGGAGTCATGAACGGTAGGAGAGCGAGAATCAGGAGAGCTTTGATCGAAGGGAGAACCAATAACGTTGACAGCACAGTCGGTCCGGCCAAAGGGATCCGCAGCGATGTTGAAACGAACTGCTTCACCGGGGCACAACTGAGGAGCCGACTGAGAGGGGTGAGGAGAAATGACCGCAGAGGCATGGACAAAGTAGTCTTGATTGTTGTCGAAGCGCGTCACAAAACCGTAGCCATAGGCAGGATTGAACCATCTGACCGCACCCAACACTGGAGAGACGGAAGAAACGATTGGAGAGCGGCGATGATCAGTGAACTGTGAACTTGGGCTGGGAGGACGCGGTGATTTGTATACAAGGCGACGAACGACCGGCTGAACTGGGGACACAGGGGTTGACTTGGCAGACACTGGCTGAGAATGGCAGGCGTTGGCAAGGTGACCGGGACGTCCACACTTGAAGCAGATAGTAGGGGCTGAGCGTTGTCTGGGGGCTTTGCGTCCGGTGTCCAATGAGTCTTGAGAACCGGAACCATTTTGCCCGGAGAGCGTGAGAGAACTGTTGGCCACTTGTTCCGAATTGTAGTATTTGACCGCTTCCGTAGTAACAGAGTGGATATCATGAGGGTGCGCATCATCAGAGAGATAGTGGATCATTCGCCTTTTGATTTCATTGGGTAAGAGGCTGATGTAGATGGCAGTAAGAGCGGTTTCCGGATTAACAATACGAGCCATCTGCGCCTTGAATCGATGCGTGAGCTTGACCACATCCGGGTCGCATTTCAGTTGTAGGAGGTTGAGCGCAAGCTGAATCTGTGTCTCCTCGGGCTGAAGTAGTGGTTCAAGAGCGGCAAGAGCTGCCTCCAACGATTCTGTCTGCCCAGGCGGGATGGAGTGGAATTGCTGACGTGCCATTGGATCAAGTGCATCTTCAAGGACTCTGTACCATGTTAGACCGGACTGGCGCACATAATCAGTGACTTCCTCGGACCATCTGGCGAAAGTGGTATCGTTGGCTGATTGAAGAAAACGGTAGATTGTTGGGCGGGGAAGATTGACCGTAAGTTGTGGATGCGCAACAGGGGGCCGTTCATGAAAGGTGGCGAGGAGCCGCTCGTAGCGATCTGCCATTTGACGTTGTTGCTCTTGATGCTGCTCTGCCATTTGTCGTTGATTCTCTGCCATTTGCCGTTGATTCTCCGTCATCCATTGAACGAGTTGTTGTTGTTGAGCGGCTGCTTCTCGGCGTTGTTGTGCGGCTTCTTGACGTTGTTGGTCCAGCAGTTGCATAAGCGTGTGTTTGCCAGGAGGTTCGGCAGTAGTAGGAGCAGAGGGTAGATGAACGGGAAGAGCACCTGGGAGGTTGAGTTGACTGACGGAAAAGTGTACGGACGAGTGAGAAGAAGAGCGGGAAGGATCTGGAGAGGTGTGGTCGGATTTGGGAGATGTCTTGCTGTGAGTGACAGCAGTTTTCTTTGTTCGAGGCATGGTAGGCTGTAGACGGTAGTAGTGGTAGTGGTAGTGGTAGGAGTCGGAGAACGGTAGTAGTAGCAGAGGTCGTAGACTGTGGGTGCACAACACAACAAAACAATGGTCTCGGCACCAAATGAAGAGGGAAACAAGTTTACCAGCGAAATAGACACAACAATGAACAAAGGAATGCAAAGGCTAAATATAAATATCTTTCACTACCTACTCAGTTTTCTTTCTTCTATTAGTGAATGAGATAAGGGTAGAAAAGTGTCATAAGATTTGGCCTGCCCCCGGTTTTTTCTGTGTTCCTTTTCCATTCATGTTATCGGTTCGGTACTAGATACAATGTAGGTAACCTATCTCATTGATTTCTTTCATCCTTTTTTACGCTATTCCCCACCCATTGCAGATACATAAGCCAAAGCTGGCTTTTTTCACATTCGCGCTTAACGGGTTCGTTTTTTCCGTGCGATATGTAGATCTATTGTTTTATAGCGTTTCAGAGTACAATGCCCTTGACGTGCTCTGTGCCCTGCAGAACTGGCTACAAACGCGAACCAAAACAGCCAGGTGTTAGTTAGTTTGCACCTGTTTCCAAAAAGCCCCCCATCCGAACTAAGTATCTGTCAGAAATTTTCATTCATTTTACACCTGATGACTATAAACTCAAGGGCATGACACGAGCCCAAGTCGTACGTATCATCGTTCATGTTCTGAAATCAGAGGCCTGTACCTAGCGTTTTCAAGCAGTACCCACCGCATAAGCAACCCAAGCCTCCACAGAAGCGTCATGCACCAGCAACTTCCGAGCATACATGGGCCGCGGGGGGGGGGGGTAAGGGGGGGTATACCCCTCCCCCTCGGTCGGCCATACCCCCCCTCGGCCGGCCATACCACCCCCTCGGCCACCCACCCCCCTCCCGGAGGGAGGAAAATTTCGCTTATTTAAGGCAAAATAGGCGTTTTTTGGCCTTTTTTCGGGGGGACCCCCCCCCCCCGAGGTCTCAACCCCCCCTACCCCCCTCCTTTTTCCGGCCCATGTATGCTTCCGAGGCACGTATTTCAGCCGTTCAAGCTGAACAAGAAGCAGAGATCGAAGCGTTTCTTGAAATGGACAGATTGCATTCGATTGACGATGTCGTTGCCGCACTGAAGTGAGTTTTTGCTTTTGTTTATTAAAGGGGATTGATTAAGCATTGTTTAACTGTGATTAAGGCACTACACCTAAAGATCTTAAACTGCCTAGTAGTACATGTACGTATGTCTGGTAGTTGTCTTTGTCTGCAGGGTCACTCGTTTGCCCGAGTTCTCGTCACTAAATTTTTCAAGTGCATGTGTAAAACCCTCGTCAAGAAGCTCACCGCTTCTGGTGTTAAACGCAGTGCGCAAGCCAAGATAACAAAGTTTGGACGTAGTCGGTAACTGCTTGTAATGCTACTTTCATTCTCCTGTGATTTTGGTCCAGTGTTCATAATATCTTGTCTGATATTCGTATTTCCGGTCGCTTCTCCGCTGTTAATGCATGTTTCCCATGCATTCAATATGTTCAGGATTTTTTGCAAATAACTCCTTATGGATGCGTCGGAGCACTTTGGGCTTTATGACCAAAGTTGTAGAGGGGGCCGATCTCTGTACCGTGGTGCAACCTAATCTGCGCAACATTGATTGGTAATCCTAAAATGCGCGATGGAAAAAAATCAACTTTTTTTGTAGTGGGTTTGAAAGTGATTTGAGCGCTGCGTTCGATTGCTGACACCGGTAGGATTCTAAAGATTATTTATAGTGTTTATAGGTGGAACGGTTCCAAAGATATGGACTTGTAAAGTTATCCTAAGTATGTATTAGCGGTCGGGAGCCCGATCAGTCCAGTAGTTTTTAGTCGTCCATGAGAGAGGGTAATATGGATTCGGACCCCGAACCCCCACCGAATTCGGACCCCCAGCCTGGTACGGAAAAATGGTTCTTAAGATTCGGAACCCCACCTAGGCCGTAATTTAAATTTCACGAAATTTTATTTGGAAAATTATGGGGCACATTTGGACACCTCGGTACGCGGACCATTCCCCCCATCCACCGAGCACCCTAACTTTAGGCCTCAGTTTCATGCTGCAATTCAAGTTTCTTCCGGTACCAATTTTCACTTTATTTCTTCTATTTTAGTGTATGATCTCTGCTGTTCTTCCGGTACCGATTTTCACTTTACTTCTTCTATTTTAGTGTATGATTTAGTGTATTTTAGTGCGTCTGGCCGCAAATTCTCTCTGGTAGATTGGAGTACTGACGCAACTCTGTTCGGGCACTTTATACTTGATTCGATATTGCCGTATGGTGTACAGTATTCACTTATTTCCGTGTTCTACTGATTATTAGTGTTGATTTACTAACCCTCATTAGTGTGTTATTTTCACTTGTGCGATTACTAATTCGTGCCAGCCTACCTACTCCGCAGGAGGGGCACCGGCGATAGGCCTGTCTGGTCATTGTTTCGCTCTGCACGCTAACGCTGAGTGCCGTAACGTGTGTGGCCGAGTGCCAAGTAAACGTTCAACTTGCCTCGCGTGTTTTGTGCTTCTAAGCGACAATCATCAGGACCGTCAGGTTCTTCTTTTTCTTGGTTCTAACCTGTGTTTAGTAGTTATTCTAGCACAATCGAACCCCGCCCAAGGTGGCGTAATTCTTTATTCTTTTATTTGTCGTAATTCGTATCTCTCGTCGTCTAAATCCTCGTTTGTTGCGCGTCTAATTGTAATTCCAGAGTGCTAAACTTTAACAGCCAGGTGCACGCCTGTTCAGTGGAGGTCGCCCACCGAGATGAGCCGAAAACAGAGGCAAAAGAAGAAGGCAAAGTGGCTGAATGCGCAATCATCGCAGAACATACTTGCACTGGCACCAGAGATCGAAGAAGACTTGTTCGCAACTGAAGTGTCCGACAATGAGAGTCCGCCACCTCTCAGTAAGAAACAGTCGAAGGTGATCGACAAGCTGTCAAGTGCTGCGTTGCGAAAAGCGCTCAAGTCACGGGAGCAACCTACTTTGTCTACTGTTGATCTGCACACAAAGGTTGAGAGCGAGCCAACTGGCGAAAGCGTCACGTTGGGAAATAGCATCGAGGAAACAGAGACGACTGAAGATGTTCCGAATTACGTCGATCCTCAATTATTATCACCGGCAATTGGACCGACCACGCGTCGCGCCAGTGCAATGGCGCGGCCCGACGACTACACCGAGCGTCTGTCTTTGGAAAGACAGGCCGTACTGACAGCCAACAACGAAACAGAGCTAATGCAGCGAGTCGCCACCCAGGTTAACAAATCGGTACAGCAGGAATTGAAGGGAGTGCAGACCAAATTGCACGGCGAAATGGGCCAGGTGGTAGAACAAGTTACGCAAGTTGTTGGTGATGTAGAACAAATGAAGACTCGCACGGCAGAAGATCTAGCAGATATAAGACATCAAGTGACGCAAGTAGAGGTCAGTCTCACTCAAACCAGAACAGAAGTGATTCAGATTGAAAGCGGTTTGGGTCAGAAAATTAGCCAAGAAGTTGATGGTGTCAAAAGCGAACTCATTCAAACCAGGACTCAGATTGAACATGGCTTGGGTCAGAAAATTAGTCAAGAAGTCGGACAAGTGCTGATTGCAGTTACTCAATTAGCGGCTGCCGGGAAAACCAAAAATCAGGAAGACCAGGATTTAGATGACCCACGTAAACATCGTTCTGTTTATTACCGACGTGACAAGACTGACCCGACGCCGCAAGACGAAACACCTATTATGGGAACTAGCAACATTTCTCCAGAAGAACAACGAGAAAAACGGCAGAAGGAACAAAAGGCAGCATTTGCGGTCAGTCACACTAAGGAAGTGCACAAAATCAGAGCGGCATTATTGTTGCGATCCAATCTGTTAGAACAAATTAAAGGTGCGACTTGCCAACTCAAAGCGGCTGTTGGATTTGACCTGCAAATAGCGACACCAACAGTAGCCGACACCACAGATGAGCAAAGAGAGGCGCTTCGCAGCACGGCACGCAATATTCCGCAATGGGACAATGACGTCCAGGTGCTGAAGGACTGGCACGTTGATTTGGTTAAAGAACAAGACATGCTCAAACATTATTTGGACAAAATTAATCACATGACGGGTGTTCACTCTAACACCACTCCTCCTGCCGCTCAGTTGCCAGCTACTCAACCAAATTTTGAACGAGAGTGCCTGCCGACTGTGTACGATGGTGCACCGGTTGGTAGTGTACGTATTCTATCGTCGACACAACCTGTTCCGAACAAAGATGTGACGGTAGTGCGTACAGTTGAACAATTGGCGCAAGACCAAACTGAGCATTTGTCTACCAAAGCTCAGCGACTTCAGACGTTGGCACAGCAAGCTAAGAAGTTTGTTCAACAAATTCCGGTCAGAGTTACTGCCGCCGGCATGATGCAGCTCCGTGACCGATGTCTGGTTCGCATTGATACTCTCCTTTTACCTGACAATGTTCTGCCGTATGACACACTGGCCGATCTGCAACAGCGAATGCAGTTCGAAATCAATGCTTACCAGAAGAAGGCGCAAGAATCTGTTTCCAGTGGTTCGGCTGACAGGAGAGTTCACTTTGTTGACCCGGTGCAGAGAGGTGAAGAGCGTCCAACTGCACCAGTGTTGGAGACAAGACAGCCGGTAGATGACAACTTTCTGTCTACTCCTCTCTTGGAGGCAAATGTGTCTTCAAAAGAGAGCTGCCGCACCCCTCCAATCATTGCGTCAGCTGACACTACCGACCGGGACAATGTTTTCCAAATTGCGCAGCGCATGGACAATACTCTACATGCTATCGGTCAGGTAGTACATGGCTTGCAGCGTCACAACGAGTCGCAAACCAGAGACCCACCTTACTTGAAGTATCTTCAAATGCCAACATTTGATCCTAAGAAGGATAACGTTTATGAGTTCTTTCATCGGTTGGAAGACTTCTTCGCCAATCACTCAGTCATTACAGATGAACAACGGCTCATGGTTTTGCGACATGCCATTCCTGGAGGTTTCGTGTTGCTACAGTCAGCACCGGCGCAGTGTCAAGTCAACTTTTCGGCAATGAAGGCACATTTGATAGAACGTTTCAGTCCTTCTGACGACGTTACTACTCAGCGCTACAATTTGTTGACTATGCAGCAGGGAACAATGTCAGTCACGGAATTCTGCGATGAGTTGGAAAGACAAGGACAACAAGTGTACCAGGGCAAGTTCGATCCGCAAGCAACTGATCTAATGTTGATGGCGTTGATTTGTGGTCTTCGCCCAGAGTTGCAGATGAAAGCGGATGAGCATGATGTAGCGTTCCATTCTAAAGGCGACATTAACAAAGCCAGACGACTTCTTGTTCGACTTGAACAGATGGAACAAAAGAATTCGGAATTGCACCGTGAGACAGAAGAAAGTTGCCCTGCTTTTAGCGAACTGCATCGTGTAACAGAAGGCCAACAATATCTGCCTCATTCCGGAAAGAGTGATTTTACTAGTGGAGGTTTTCCCAAATGGCCTCCAGGGATGCAGAAGTGGACCCAGCAGAATTGGGACAGATGGGCAAAACTACATCCACCCAGACGTGACAAAGCACAGTCAGAGAAAAAGTACAGAAGAGCCAGAAGGTACTATGATCAGTTGCAAAACAACGCAATATTCAGTACCACACCAGAAGAGGAAGATGAAGACAACTGGCTAGAAGCATTTATGGAAGCAGAGAACAACGCTCCGTGCGTCAATCTGAGTGTCCAGGTTCAGACACTGAACAACCAGTCAGTGGCAGAAGATCCATCAAATTCACTCACGCATCCGCTACCGATTGCTGTTGTATCCATAGGGGGTACAGAGCTTTCCGCGCTGATCGATTCCGGCTCAATGGTCAACATCTGCAACAAACAGGGAATGACTACGGCAATCGAAGCAAAAGAAAAAGAAGGCACTTTCAATGGTATGGAATCCATCCCGGAATTGCAAGTAGTCGGTTTCACAGAAGGTGTTCGCTACTCAAATTACGCGATCACAGTGCCTGTACAATTCAAGAAACAGCAGAAATCGCTTCGTTTTGTGTATGACCCTGAATGCAAACACCAATTAGTCATTGGCATGCCCGGACTTCGTGCTTACCCTCACTTGATGACTACTTTGTTGCCAAAAGAAGTTACAGTGGAACGTGTTCTGAACGACGTAACTCAGCACGGAAAGGAGGCTTGAATGGAGTCTACCTTACCAGAAACGCAGCCACCACAAATGCCAGTGGGAGAATTGAAGGCAGAAAACACAACTAAAAAGGAATCACTGTTGGGTGTTTCCCTTTTGCAGTCACAGTCGCAATTGAAGCCGCTTCAAGTCAGTCCCACCCAAATCACACATCTGGTGGACCAGATGAACAAAAAGGGGGCCATGGTGGATGACATGACAGATCAAGAGTTACCTGACAAAGAAAAGTTGGCTGTCTGGAAACAATCGGATCACACAAAATTTCTCACCATCCGGCAGCGTCAGGAAGAAGTCATGCTGAAAAAGAATCACGACTGTCACGGTCACAGCTGCGTTCACTATTTGCCTGAGTTGTCACCAAGTTTCTATTACATGGCTAAAGCTCAGTGCAAGGAAACCGGATTTGACTAGTACCCGACCAAGACTCTGTATATATTAGTTGTCCCAGTAATTAGCTGTTTATGTGTTAAATGTTTGTTTCGTTTTGTGTTGTTTTGTTTTGTCCTTTTGTATTACAGCTATTGTAGTTGTGTGTCAAAGTATGTATGTCCTGCTTAGGTATAGTATCGCTCTTTGTTGTTTATCTCTGATTTATGCTAAGCGCTATTTTGTTTTGCTTTGTTATTATGGCGATGTTTGGTGCGCAAAGGCAGAACCAGCAGCTTCCCCTGTTCAGGTGCCAATAGTGGCCCTAGAACAGATAGTTCCACCAGCATTATCTGTCCAGCAACCTACCATCGGAACGTCTGCAATGCAACCGTAGCAGCCAATTTGCCAAGAGCTGCTGAGCTTCCTATTCGATCGCTAGCCCGTGTCAGGAGCCACGGAGCAAAAAGGGGGCTCTGTACAGTACCGGCCTAACATCGGTAGCTATTACTTATTATTGACTACTTAACTGTGCGTTATTTTGTTTCGTGCTATTTCTTATTGTAAGCACTATCTGGCTGTCTGCCAATATTACTCCGCGTGCTCTGGGCCTGGCGCAAGGCCTGGCTCAGTTGTTGTTTCCGGTTTCTCGTTTCTCGTGTGCTCGCTGAGTGTATTACAACGTGGATGGCGCAGTGCCAATAAACGTTCTTCGCTCAACGTGCCTTTTCTTGGGAGAGCCGACAACCAGACTAAACCGATAGGTTTATCTCTTTTCTTGGTTTATTATCATTATATTATTTCTTCTTGGCTAACCAGCCCCAAGTGGCTTAATTCCTTTTTCCTTTATTTAACGTAATTCGCCTTTCTTGTTGTCTAAATCCTCGTTTGTTGCGCGTCTAATTGTATTTCCAGAGTGCTAAACTATAACAGTCAGGTGCACGCCTGTTCAGTGGAGGTTCCACCGAGATCTGCCTTCCGTGCAATGCAGGTGCGTGAATTCAGTCAGCCGGAAAACTGGTTGATACTACAGATGGGCACACCAACAAATCCAATTATTCTGTACGAATCGAATGGACGAGCAGCCCAGATGGAGAACATAGGGCTAGTGTGGGTTTGTATATTCAAATATACATATACAAATTTGTATATATATACAAATGTTTTGGATATACATATACATATACATATACAAACGGACTGCTGATGCAATATTCAATATACATATACAAACAGACTTGATATACAAACGGTTTGTATATTTTCATTTGTATATTTTTGCAGTAAGTACTTTAGCACATTTTGGCCACTTTCGTACGGCAATTGAGATATTTTTACAGTTTCTTCTGGTGTTTTTGCATTTTGAGCCTATGTCTTCAACTTTTCCAGAAGAATTTGTTAAATTTGTGGTTTAGCCTCGTCTGCATTAAGACCAAATATTATTCATCTTCGTTTTAGAAGTATTTTGCAATGAGTTTTGCTGTTTGAAACAAAAAATGGAATAGTAGGCACGCTCAACGACTAAATCGATAATCGAATCCCCCACGTTTCCCTTTTCATTTCATCCCAGTTTTAAACGTGTTATTAATTTTTCAGATAAACCCGTTCAGCCATTCTCCCTATGATGCGTAATAACGATTTCAGGGGCTATTTCTGTTTAAAACTATACCTATGTACGAGCCTAGTAGGCCTGAATCGAAGACTAAAGCCAGAACCTAAAGCCTTAACATACCTGTTAACCTAAAACTAAGGGGTGTTCCTAAAGCGTAAGTTTGAATTTGTTGCTAGCATTTGTATTACTTAAAAATTTTCGACCACAGGTGACTTACCCACACCGCACAAAAATTTTCTTGATATTACAGATCCTAAAAAGCCTGAGTTTTAGCAACAACATAAATTTTAGCTGGTAAAAATTTTAGACTGAGGGCAGTATCACTTAATAGAGTTCGCACTGGTTGGGAGAGCTGCCTGAAATCGGAATACACTCATGCAATTTGAGAATATTTCACGTTGGCTAGCCCTACAACACCCTACCATATGACAATGACACCCGTCATGGTACCCCTAACCCACCTTGTTTGTCGAATTCATGCTTTCCAGCAGAAAATTTCTAATATTCTTAATATACAAATATACAAAAAATATGCAATATTGAAATTTTGTTTGTATATGTATATATACATATACATATACAAACTAATGTGCATTTGTATATATACATATACATATACATATACAAACGAAGTAGGCATATATGTGCCCACGTTACATAGGGCCGATGCAACAACAGCTGTACGAACGTAAGAGACAGCTTTGCTATGCTTTCGTGTGGATGCCGTACCCAGACAATTTGGCTTTTGAGAGTCTGGATGTCAACGATTTCGACAGTCTGCAGGCATCGCTAGCCAATCGGACGCGCTGCGCGTTGTCACGCACAATTGTCAAGAAGCCACAAGAGATGGAATTTGCCCCGGGCGCAAACACCATCTGTGCAGATTTCTGGCACATCATGCAGAGAGCCATGGTAGCAGGCACAGTGAATGTTGGGAATATCGCACCTTCAGTGAGAGAGCACCATCTGCCGCTAGCAGTGCATTGTGAGCAGTCGGAACGTTCACCACAGTTGCCGCAACACTTTCGTTTCCCTTGGCTGCCAGATGATCAGTCCGCGGGTCAACGTGGTCAGCGCTGTCGTGGCTGGATGGTCGAGTCGTGAGGCCGCACCGGAGGTCCGGCCTTCAGAGGGGGGTACTGTACAGTATTCACTTATTTCCGTGTTCTACTGATTATTAGTGTTGATTTACTAACCCTCATTAGTGTGTTATTTTCACTCGTGCGATTACTAATTCGTGCCAGCCTACCTACTCCGCAGGAGGGGCACCGGCGATAGGCCTGTCTGATCATTGTTTCGCTCTGCACGCTAACGCTGAGTGCCGTAACGTGTGTGGCCGAGTGCCAAGTAAACGTTCAACTTGCCTCGCGTGTTTTGTGCTTCTAAGCGACAATCATCAGGACCGTCAGGTTCTTCTTTTTCTTGGTTCTAACCTGTGTTTAGTAGTTATTCTAGCACAATCGAACCCCGCCCAAGGTGGCGTAATTCTTTATTCTTTTATTTGTCGTAATTCGTATCTCTCGTCGTCTAAATCCTCGTTTGTTGCGCGTCTAATTGTAATTCCAGAGTGCTAAACTTTAACAGCCAGGTGCACGCCTGTTCAATGGTGTGATTACATATTTCCTTGTGTAGCGTAAGTACGATAAATCTTTTTAAATACTTCGTTATTATTGGTCTACCTACAGCGCGGCGGCGCGCGTACTACTGTTTCCAAGTAAATTAATTTGAAATATAATTTAATTATAATTTACTTGTATTAGTAAATTTCTAAAAGAATTAATTGAAATTATACTTATAATTTACTTAAGGCAAAAATTCACTTTTAGTATAATTCAAACTATAATTTACTTGTATTAGTCAATTTCTGAAAAGTATAATTAAAATTATAATTATAATTTACTTAGCAACAGTAGCGCGTACGAATATACTACTGCACTGTGGAACCAATGTGATGCTCCTTTCGAGCGAAAGAGATACAATGTAGTCTCGGTTACTGTGTTCAAAAACAACATTTCAATTCCCACGATACTATCAGGGTTCGGATTCGGTCAGGGGATTTTAGGACTTATCAGCGGAAATTGCGCGCGTCACTACATAAAAACATGCATTCAGTAGGTTGTAGAAGCAGCAATGAAAGTGCATGTAATTCAGTCGATATCAGTGCGTTTTAGAAGGGTAATTTTTCAAAAATTTTCTCGCCCTGGTTGGACGGTCCAACCAACCTCTTCAAACTGCTAAACCTGTTAGTTCCATGGTCAGAATGCCTTTCAAACCCGTTTTTGAAGGTTGATTTTTTAGAAAATTTTCGCCCTGGTTGGGCGGCCCAACCAAACCTCTTCAAACTACTAAAACTGTTAGTTGAATGCTTTGACTGCTTTTCAAACGCAATTTTCAAAATTTCCTCGCATCTGGTTGGGCAGGCAAAATCGGGGGAACGTCAGGGGATTTTGGATCACCCGATTGGCACGACCCTGACTATGATGAGTTTTAGATTCATATATACAGTAGTAGCTCCTTCGCTAGTAAAGATTTCTAGCACAATTTTTATTCAGATTTGATGTACTTTCAGTGGAGCTCAGCGACAGTGTGAAGAAGTCAGTTTTTTGCTCTCCTACCTGCCGTATGGCATTTTTCATTATATTTAAATTATTTTTATCTGAGAAATACTTTGTTGGACTAAATTTTTTTGTGCAAGTTTATTTGTTCACTGTAATGCTCAATGTTGACCTTCCGCTTTAACTGTTACGCAGCTTTTTTTACTCACCACCAAGTCAAGCATTTTTGACAATCGTTTAGCCGATGCTTAATTTATTTCTATGACGTGCAGTTTGCTGGGAAATACGTTGCGCAAAGTCATTACATAATGATTATATGAACGAATTTACCGCATTACAGTAATTTATAAAATCAGAGCTTAAAGAAACCGATTGCCGGCTCAATCCCACCTGGCAAGGCTAACTGTCATATTAAATTTTACCCTAAAGGATGATCCTAACTCTGAACCTGCACCCAGCTAAGCCTGAACCTAAGGATCAGCTTGAAACTGAGCCCTAAAGTTAGGGTGGTCGGCGGATGGGGGGAATGGCCTGCGTACCGACGTGTCCAAATGTGCCCCGAAATTTGCAAACAAAATTTCGGGAACATTAAACTACGGTCCCGGGGTGGGGTTCCGAATCCACAAACCGTTGTTTCCGTACCAGGCTGGGGGTCCGAATTCGGTGGGGGTCCGGGGGTCGAATCCATATTACCTGAGAGAGACTAACAAACCATGGACGACTAAAAACTACTGGACTGATCGCGCTCCCGACCGCTAATACATACTTAGGGTAACTTTACAAGTCTATATCTTTGGAACCGTTCCACCTACAAACACTATAAATACATCTTTAGAATCCTGACGGTATCAGCAATCGAACGCAGCGCTCAAATCGCCTTCAAACCCACTACGAAAAAAGTAGATTTTTTCCATCGCGCAAATTAGGATTACCAGTCAATGTTGCGCAGATTAAGTTGAACCACAGTACAGAGCTAGGCCCCCTCTACAGCTTTGGTCATAAGGCCCAAAGCTCCCCGGCGCATCCATAAGGAGTTATTTGCAAAAAATTCTGAATATAATACATGGGAAACATGCATTAACAGCAGAGAAGCGACCGGAAATGAGAATATCAGACAAGATGTTATGAATACTGGGCCAAAATCACAGGAGAACGAAAGTAGCATTACATACGTTACCGACTACGTCTAAACTTTGTTATTTTGGCTTGTGCACTGCGCTTAACACCAGAAGCAGTGAGTTTCTTGACGAGGTTTTTACACATGCAGTTGAAAAATTTGGTGACGAGAACTCGGGCAAACGAGTGACCCTGCAGATCAGGCGCAAAATAAAGAAAACAGACTTTAGAGCGCATAGTGCGTTCCTATGCATCTTGACTAATTGCTGACAGCCACTTAGCTCGGACGCGGGGGCTTTTGGAAATTCATGCAAACTAACACCTGGCTGTTTTGGTTCGTGTTTGTAGCCAGTTCTGCAGCCGGGCACAGAGCACGTGAACGGCATCGCACTCTGAAACGCTAAAAAACAATAGATCTACATATCACACAGAAAAAACGAACCCGCTAAGCTCGAGTGTCAGAAACCAATTAAGAATCATCAGTCTAAGATAAAAAGAGAAACGAAATTCACTTAAGAAATGAATAAAGTAATTAGCAAACCGATACAATGGAAAAAAGCCATTTTTGGCCTGCGTATCTGATCTGCAATCGGTGGAGAGTCGTGTAAAAAGATGAAAGAAGTCAATGAGATAGGTCACCTCAATGAGATACATTGTAGGCAGGCCAAATCTCATGCCACTTTTCTACCCATATATCATCCACTAATAGAAGAAAGAAAGCTGAGTAGGTAGGCAAAAAGAAGCAGAACAATTAAGGTTAATGGGTGGCCCAACACAATTTCGAGCAAGAACAGTTAATTCGCAGGAAACATGTGAAGCCAGAAGCATCACGATGACGGCGTAGCAGAAAAATAATTCAGTCTTGAATAATACCTATGGGTGGACACAAAACCAAACAGCAAGAAACCGGCGGACCGACAAGCAAGAAACTCGCGCCGCAAGCCACGCGAGCACCTCACCAGCACACACTGCCAGTGCCAGACAACAGATAAGCAGACAGGCGCGGCCAGAAAAATCGATATACACCGCCGTTGCAGGTAGGCGGCTGAAGTAAACAAACAGACAACTACATACGCGCGCACGTAACTGCACTGTACGCAAAAAATAAATGATCTCTTTCTTACATTTCCTGGAATTAGCTATGAGTTAGCGCACATAACAAGATTACCGACTCCATTTCAAAGTTAAATGAATTCAGAGTTTTTTGCAAATAACTCCTTATAGATGCGTTGGAGCGCTTTGGGCCATAGACCAAAGTTGTAGAGGGGGCCGAGCTCTGTACTGAGGTGCAACCTAATCTGCGCAACATTGATCGGTAATCCTAATTTGCGCGATGGAAAAAAATCAACTTCTCTTGCAGTGGGTCTGAAAGCGATTTGAGCACTGCGTTCGATTGCTGATACCGTCAGGATTCTAAAGATGTATTTATAGTGTTTGTTTGTAGGTCGAGCGGTTCCAAAGATATAGACTTCTAAAGTTACCCTAAGTATGTATTAGCGGTCGGGAGCGCGATCAGTCCAGTAGTTTTTAGTCGTCCATGAACAAACAAAACGCGTAATCTGATGAGGTAAAGCTGAATATAGCATATAGTAATTAGATGTTGATGTGTAAAATAACAATCAGGCGAATAAAAGCAAGCAATCGTTTGATGCCAAATTTGATCGTGTTTGTTGCTAATTTACAATCGGAGTAGTAGTCATCGACTCACTCATGCTGCTACACTTTTTTGTCATCATAGGGTAAACCGGGGCTACTTTGAACGAATAACGTTTTTTTGAAATTTCAAGCGTACGGATTCAGGTCTTTTAGGCAAGCTAGGATGACCATTCATAATGCATTCGAAAGCTTGAAGTGTGCTCTTCAAAATGATGTCGGATAGAATGTTGTACGCTCAACCAAAGACGAGTGTGACCAAGTTTTTTTAAAAAACACATGGGTGTTCAAAGTAGCCCCCGATGTGGGGCTACTTTGAACACCGTGTCTAAAATTCATTCAGTCAGATAAGATAGGCAAAGGGGCATACATGTAATACGTCCGGGCCGGCCTGAGGGAGGAGGTAAGGGGGGCCTCCGTCTGGAGGGCGTTCAGGGGCGGTTTCGCTCAGGAAAGGGGTACAAAATTTCAAAAATCTCAAAAGACGCCTGAAAATGGGTTTTAGCACGTTTTCGCTAATTTAAGATGAAAAATAGCGTTTTTCAGCTGAAAACAAACAAAATACAACAGAAAGGGTCTCTAAAAACACCGAGTTCTCTTAAATGACAGCAGCGGAAACACTAAATTCAGTTACAAAAGGCATTCTATGCGAATTTTAAGCTTGAATTGGTGATTCCTAAGCTAGTTTGTTAGACTGGAGTGGTGTGGAGAGTTGTACTGGAGTGGAGCCGCTTCTAATATTTGTATGTTGGGCTGGGAAGGTCTTCCTAATTTTTTTCCTTGGGGGTGTTGGGTAGGGAGGGGCGAGGGGTTTACATTTCCAGCTGAGTGGTAACCACCAAACCCCCTAACCACAGAAGCCGAGAATATGCAGAGAAGACAAGGAAATCAGATTTATAAGGGTGTTCAAAGTAGCCCCTTCTCTTCTTCACAGCATAGAAAAAGTTCAGTATGAAATAGCTAGATGATAAGCACACTATTGTAAAGAGAATGGTCTGGGGAGCAAAACAGTATAAAACTTGACTACTTTGGAACATTGGAACCTAAAGTTTTCTCGTCGTAAAGTTTTCGGCTGTCAAGATACCGATATTTTCAAGCTACATAGCACTGGCAAACAGCAACAGATCCCTTACTATTTGGTAGTGTCGTGTAGCCTGGAGTCTTTAGCGATAAACTAGCGCAACCAGAGGCCAAAAAGCGAACCGCGAGCGCCATGCGGCGCAAAAAACGCGCAAAACTCACGCCTGTTCAAAGTTGCCCCCCTGTTCAAAGTTACCCCGGTTTACCCTACCTACGTACTGTAAACTTTGGATCAGGTGTAGCTGGGGGGGGAAATCAGGAACCGATCCCAAACAAAAACTAATGTGTTTAATGATCATAAATAAATATAAATTAACGATTTATATCGATAAATATCGATTATCGATAATTTTTGGCAAAATTCCAAAATGGTCATGTCATATATCATTTCAAAGCCCTTCGCCTGGCGAGTCTAATGATCACTAAATCAGCGTAGGGCACGCCCCGGGGGGCCTGTTTTCCAAATATAAAAATACCCCTAGGGGGCGCATCAGCATAGGTACGCTCCGGATGGCCGGTTTTCCAAATATAAAAATACCCCTAGGGGGACGCATCAGTATAGGCACGCTCCGGAGGGCCTGTTTTAAAAACATAAAAATACCCCTAGGGGACGCATCAGTATAGGGCACGCTGCGGGGGGCCTGTTTTAAAAACAGAAAAATACCCCTAGGGGGACGCATCAGTATAGGCACGCTCCGGAGGGCCTGTTTTCCAAATATAAAAATACCCCTAGAGACGCATCAGTATAGAGCACGTTCCGGAGTCATATAATCATAAGAAAGTTAATTAATTAATGTATAGTCCATTTCTGACCTTCCCTGATTTCCCCCCCCCCCAGCTACACCTAACCCTAAACTTTTTTTTGAAACGAAACGGCTTCTGAGGTGTCGCTGTCACGCCACCGGAGGACGCGAAGTTTGCGAAAAGTGTGCCGCTGATGTTACATATACGTTACGATACCAGTGTTTGGACTGCGTGCACCTGAGAGCGTAGTCTTCTGATTTCTGATCACCCTTATGCATACATGTAACAGGGGGGTCTGGGGGGGGTCTGCCCCCCACCCGACTTAGGCCAGACCCCCCAGATGCCCCCCCCCCCCCGAGACGATTTCACCGACCCCCCCTCCGATTTTTCTGGCAAGTAAATTTTCGAGCAAATTTTTGCAATTTTTTACACTTCCACACACAAAAATTGCCAAAATCGCCTGCAAAACAGCACTTTTTAGCTGTATTTCAGCCCAAATTAGCGATTTTTGGCAATTTTTAGCCAAAAAATCGCGGTTTTTCTCGATTTTTGAGCGTTTTTTAGTGCCCACCCCCCTCCCCCAAAATTTTGGCTCAGACCCCCCCGGCCGGCGCCAGACCCCCCCAACCCCCCTGTTGTTGTTGTTCAACTTTATTCTGTACCAGCAGAACAGGACATGCATACTCATAAGAGCCCTTCAACGCGCTGCCCTTCAACGCGCTGCCCCTCCCCCCATCGGTGGATGCATTGTTTAATTTGTCAACTCTAAGCGCAACTATCGGTTTCTGTTCCTGCAAGACGCCTCTAGCTCGTTGGCGGCTCCAGTCAGAACTGGCACAGTTTACACTGCCTGCGGCCACTCTCTGGCTGGCTCTCCCTCTCACTGGCGCTAATTGCTCTCCGTGGCGCTAATTGACCGCCGACAGGCACCGAACCGATACTTAGGGTAGTGGCACCATATATGGTACTCCACGTTCGGCCACTGTGATGGTACCATATTATGCCCTACCTTCGAATTGGTAACTGTACCGGTACCACCGTATATGTTACCACTTCAATCAAATTTCGTACCATACATGGTAGTTAGTAGTGGTACCATATACGGTACCGTCACAAAGTATGGAACCGGCACCCATGGTCATGTGTAGGGATACCATATATTATGGTGCCGGTACCATATAAAGTGCCGGTACCATACATGGTGACTAGGGATGGGACCGGTATACGGTATTATACAGTATCATACGGTATTATACGGTATTTTTGGCTATACGGTACATACATGGGCCGGAAAAATCCGGAGGGGGGTAGGGGGGTTGAGACCTCGGGGGGGGGGGGGTACCCCCCCCCCCCACCAAAGGCAAAAAAACGCCTATTTTGCCTTAAATAAGCGAAAATTTCCTCCCTCTGGGAGGGGGGTGGGTGGGCGAGGGGGGGTATGGCCGGCTGAGGGGGGTATGGCCGACCGAGGGGGAGGGGTATACCCCCCTTACCCCCCGGCCCATGTATGATACGGTATTATACGGTATACGGTATTTTTTATACCGTGTAATAGCGTATAGTTGTTAAAACTGAATCAGCCAGATTTTTGCAGTAAATTCATGTCATTTTCGCGCTTTTAAAGGTGCCAGTACTGTTTTTTGGTTTTGTAAACAATGTTATCGGTTAGAAAAACACAAAAATTTACCTTTATGGCAGTTTTTTGGCTTCCTGGAAAAGAAAATGTGAGATTACATTACAAGTACTTGTCAAATGTTGTGAAACCTGCAATTTTGCTTTTGAATAAAATCAACATATCTTTGGTTAGAATTTCACTAATTTGAAGTGAAGCAAATCTGTCCAACCAAAATACAGTTAATATTTACAATAGGCATAATTCAAAATAAATTCAATATATTGTCGGCTCAGCTTCAAATCTTTAAATAAACAGACAGTACTACTTACAAAACAGATCACAATAAAAAATAGCCGTGTTTTTCACAGGAAAGGCCGACCACAAAAATTATGTATGTTTTTGACCAGAACTTGGCGATATGCTAGCGTAACGGGGTGTTTTAAAGCGTATGCAGCATACTAAACGGTATACGGTATTATACGGTATCGAAAATACTATATGGTATACGGTATTTTTATACCGGTCCCATCCCTAATGGTGACGGAATACATGTAACAGGGGGATTTGGGGGTCTGCCCCCACCCGACTTAGGTCAGACCCCCCGGATGGGGACCCCCCCCCCCGCCGAAACGATTTCGCCGACCCCCCTTTTCGATTTTTTCTGGCAAGTAAATTTTTGAGCAAATTTTTGCAATTTTTTACAATTTCAGGCAAAAAATTGCCAAAATCGCCTGCAAAACAGCACTTTTTAGCTGTATTTCAGCCCAAATTAGCGATTTTTGTCGATTTTTAGCCCAAAAATTACGATTTTTTCAATTTTTGAGCGTTTTTAGTGCCCTACCCCCTCCCAAAATTTTGCCTCAGACCCCCCGGCCGGCGCCAATCCCCCCCAACCCCCCTCCCCCCATCGGCGGATGACCTGTTGCATGTATGCTCAGTGACTCTTGATGTACATCTAACAGGGGTCTGCTTCCATCTCAATTAGAACGGTGTTTGTGCGATACGCCGACCGGTGCGATACGCCGACTGATTAGAAAGGTGCGATACGCCGACTAAGAGGTGCGAAACGCCGACTCAATAATCTCCGCCTACAATTAGGTGCATACATGTGCATGGGGGGTGCCCAGGGGGGGACAGGGGGGGACGAAAATTAAAATCTACCAAACGTTGCTAGAGGCTGCTAGAAAGCCTCCAGATGCGTTTTTAAGCCATAGAAATCAATTTTGGCAACTACGCAACTACGCACCCTTCCTCCAGGCAACTACGCACCAAACCCGAAATTTTTTCAAATTTTCCTGCAAAATTTCGATTTTTTGGCAATGTTTCTATCAGAAAATGGTTTTTTGGCAATTTTTTGTCGAAAATTTGATTTTTACCGCAAATTTTTTAATTTAAACCGAAAATTTCGTATTTTCAGACAAAATTTTGGACAAAAATTCAAATTTCCCGCCAAAATTTTGGGCAGAAATTCAAATTTCCCGCCAAAATTTGAATTTCCCACCGAAAATTTGCACCTATATCCAGGCAACTACGCACGGAGACCTGGTCGTCCCTCCCTGAGCCGCCGACCATGCACATGTATGATTAGGTGCGTTACGCCGACTAAAGAGGTGCGAAACGCCGACTGCCCAATGATAGAGGATTTATGGTTTGGGGAGCCCTAGAACTGTCACACGTTCAATCAAGCATGTGCTACCTAGCATAGGTAGACTAAAGTTGCTAAACTTGAATTCGGTGCGTTGGCTTCTAAAGACAGAAAACACGATAAAAAGTTGACGGAATAACCAATTTAGCTTTTGAAATACGAAATCGACTCTTTTCAATCGAAAATTATCAATTCATTTAAAAAACATGAAATCTTTCTAGTGCTGCAGCAGTCAATATTTAGCGTTTGTGTACTCTCTAGTATTTGCTTAGGGAAAGCCATCACAGACCACTACAGAAGTACAGGAAGCTGTACAGTATTGGCTGTAGTTTTGGAAATTGTCCGATTTAAGTGCAGACATTTGTTTCAGCAGACGGTCTACCTCAGCTACTGTAAGGCACATCCGCTGTAGCTTAGTGTAGTAATACATATTGATGTTGCCTTAAGCTGAGATACAGTTTTGGGAATATTCCGTTTTGCTTTTTACACCGCAACACCCAATAATCATTTTAAACCAACATTTTTGAAAAACTTTTTCTATAATTCAGTAGTTTTTGGTCCCAGGCTGAAAAATATTTGGTATTCGACATCGGCTCTTCAATAGTGGGTATTCGGTTTTCCGATATTGTTTCATCTTTAATCTATTGTGTTAGCCAGATAAATTACGTACAATGTGTGCCATAAGGGAAGCATTCAAAACTGGCGCCTTCCTACTGTACTGGCAGTCGGCGTATCGCATCTGCAGTCGTGTATCGCACCTGTCAATCAAGTCGGCGTTTCGAACCTCTCTGGTCGGCGTTTCGCACCGGTCGGCGTATCGCACCTCTCGATGGGCAATTAAGTCGGCGTATCGCACCTCTCGATGGGCAATTGAGTCGGCGTTTCGCACCTCTCTGGTCGGCGTTTCGCACCGGTCGGCGTATCGCACCTCTCGATGGGCAATTAAGTCGGCGTATCGCACCTGAATCATTAGAACAGGCCGCCGATCGCCTTCTGAGGTTTTTCCGACCCCCACCCCCAATTTTTCTGGTACGCAGTTTTTTTCAATTTTTCCAGTAGATTTTTGCAATTTTTTAGAGAATTCTTGGCACTAAAATTGCTAAAATCGCCTGTAAAACAGTACTTTTAGCTGTATTTGAGCCCAAATTAGTTTTTTTGTCGATTTTTAACCCATGGTGCGATTTTGAACGTTTTTAGTACCCAATCCAACGCACCTCCCTCATCGGGGGATAACGAGTTACATTTAGGCTTTGCGGCTTTCGCACAATTTTTGAGGTGTACTTTATGTACGGTTGGCTGCAAGCACATATCATACCTACTGTATCTTTAAGAAGGGTGATGAAAGAAAGTGCCGCGTCCTGCGTCCGACCATGTGGCTGATTTGCGTTGAACTAATGCGTATTACAACAAAGCGAATATAGTGCTCGTGGTTTAACGATATCAATTCGTGTTTTTTGCATTGCAGTGAAAGTGGAAACCGCTTACATACGGTCGGGTCGGGTCGTGTCGGCTCGGTTCTCCCTTGGCAACTGAGTTAATTAGTTTGTGGTCTGAGTTTTTACGACCGTTAGCTTGGCCCTCTGTCTAAAGTGGCGTAGCATTTGATCTGTAGGTTTTAGCGGAAATCTCATTTAGCTGTATTGATCGACAGACAGTGGCGTTATTTACTAACGCGCCCATTCGGACACCCTCTCTCCTCTCTCTCTCTGGTTGCGGCCCCCACTGTTTCTGTCAATTACATCTGCCTCTACTCTACTACACTCGGTCTTCTCTTTGCAGTTGGTCTACACCTGGCCATTACTTTCACTCAACTCTGACGGCCCTCCGGGCCACCCGCACCTTCAACACCTATGGCTGTTGGCGCATGCGGTGGCTTCGCTAAGGTTTTCTTGGTGCTGTTTACTTTGCTCTTTTGGGTGAGTTTATCCTTATGCCGGCTCGAAATGGTGCAGACTGAAAATCTTGTTCAGGCGTCCGGCCTCGGTCTGCTATGTTTTGCCATTTGGATGTTAGTGGACCCGAAACGCAGTTACATTCTGGATCTAGTGAATTTCTCAGAGGCCGATCCACTCTTGAAGATGGCCACCTATATTTTCATGGCAGTTGGCTGCTGCTGCATCGTCATAGGGTTCCTGGGGTGCTGCGGAGCCCTAAAAGAAATCCAGTGCTTCCTGGCAACGGTCAGTGTCTTACTGAACCCCATTTCCTATCTATGTAGAATGATAAGATTGCTTTCAGTTCTGCATTTTTCTTATTCTCCTCATGTGTGCCGAGATAGCGGCAGGAGTGTTAGCTTACTCGTTCCGCCAGAAAGTACGTTTCTTCTCTTGATTGATGATTATGTGTAGCCACGGCTGCTAACCTCTGTCTGTCTGTTTCTCAGTTTGCCGGCAACTATATGACAGAGTACCTGCGTAATCTAACCCATCGGAGGTACGGACGAGACGGTTGGGTCGAACCGTTGGTCGATACTGTACAATATTATGTACGTTACTCTTAGACTTGCCTAATAACATCTGTCTAATGCCGCCGCCTCTCATTTTGAACAGTGTTCTCATTAGAAAACTTTAGATGAAGTCTGAAATTAACGTTGTTTTCGCGGCAATTTTGCGATGTTATTATGCCTCCTGCCAGGCGGCACATCAGAGGCGGCTCTCCCTGGAGATGAAGAAAGTTTGTCTCCTTTTTCAAAGCGCCTCTGATCTGTCTGACCAACAGGAGCTGTATTTGCGCGTTCAGTGGCAGCTCGGCCCGGCTGTCTGTCTCCCTGGTTGAGGTCTCGAGAGTGTTCTGGCTTTAATTGGCTCGCTAAGAGTGTTTCTATTGAGCAGATAAGTGACACTCTGCGGCACGACCTCGGAATCATTGTGCGACGGAGATACGGAGATTCGTCTCGGCCCGAGTTCTCGTCCTTGGTCATGCTCATCGATAAACTGCAGTTTTACGTAAGCACTTGCTTACGAGTGCCGTGTCTTCCTTCCTAGACCGCTAACCAGCTACCATCTCACATCTCTCTTAAAATTTCAAGCACATGCACGGTTTGTAGTGCAATGCTAAGTTGAATATTGGTGGCTCTTTTAGTTTGCATGCGTGGTCAGTTACAGATTTTAATACGCAGAAAAGTTTTACCCGAATTAATCTGCACAGTGTCAGTCAAGCCATTTTCTAGTCATCCACCAACTAGGAGAGGGGTTTTGTCGCCGGACCGGGGCATTTGAGCATAAATTCTGGGTACTAAAGACACTCAAAAATCGCAATTTTCCGCTTTAATCGTTAAAAATAGCGTTAATATGGGATCAAAGCTAAGAGTCAAAGTTAGTGTTAGAAGACACCTGTTACATTACATGTATGCTCATAGTAGTGCACATATATTCGGGCATAACTTTTTCTGAATCACTGTACTGAGACAGCAAGAAAATAACATTAGTGAAAAAGCTGCAGCATTTCTTTGCAAAAATCTATTCGTTGCTATCCCTTCACTGCTTAGAGTGCAACCGCTTTAGAGTGTTAGCCTTTGACATTAGAGCAGAGAAAGAGTTGTAGCCAGCTCATTCGACACGTAACTAAGATTAGTCTAGTGCTGGGTGGCTAGGGCAGTGGGTGGTTTCAGCAGCGGTGTTGCGGCGCGGACGGTGCGGACGACTGGAACGGGTCGCTGTGGCAGTCGAACGGGGCTCTCAGCGGTCGCATGGTGGTTCCGATCAGTTGTTGTACGCAGTTGTCCTCTGCCACTGTGCACAACCAGCTGCCGAGCAGTGTTGCGCGTTGCCAGCAACCCATTCTCTCTCGCCACGACTCCAACCAGTGGAGACATTCTCAGGTGGGCTGCCTCTGAACGCGCCCTTTACCCAGCTTTTTAGCAACAATGTTGTGGCGGCAAGTCGCCGCGCGACTATGAGTACAGTTGGTGGCAGATCGAAGGTACCAAAAAAGGGGCCATTATGAGTGTGCCCCCTAGCTGCTGCGTACAGACACAGGAGGCGAGGCCTCCAGACAAAATCCAGCCTGTTGATCCTTTGTGTACCACGTATAAATATGATTCTGAAGGATTCAAGACTGCCGTTAGACAGGAGGTTTACACGTTTTTACAGACGTCCTTTCACTTCTCTTTACAATTTACTAACAGTGCTCCTTTTAGGGCTGTCATGCCAAACTGTCCCAATGGTTCCAGGATCACTGTTTGGTATTCGTTTTAATCGCTGCAGGTGTAGCACTACTTCAGGTTTGTTTTGAAACCTGCTTTGGTATATAGCTGTTAAAGTGCAAATTATACCAGAAAACCGACACCCTCTATACCCAACCAAATTATCGTAGCGGTTTTGCTAACTTTTTGTGCTAACGGGCTTCCATGAGTTCCTTGGAAGATTTTTAAGGTCCCAAATTATTGCATTCGGAGGGGAAGCACCCAATAGCTGAGTGGAAAATACAATAATTGCGTTGAAGATGGGGACTACGATTGATGTGGCTAAACACTGTCTGGTTTTCAAAATTAAGTGGAACAAGTTTGGTTAGAAGCGTTTGTTTCAGCTTGTGGGTGTTGCGCTGTCGATTTGTTTATGCAGAAGCGTCGACTACACTCGTGTTTGAACGGTCCTCTCCTGCACAACTCAAGCGATGCTTTACCTGTTCAGTTCTTCTTATTCTGTTACCTTTTTCTACACAAACTTTGGGGACGGCATCGCGGTGGCGTTTTTATTTCAAGTTGGCACCAGTGCTTTTCTTTCATTACAGGTTAGTTTGCATTGCGAGCTTCCCCCAACTGATGCCGTTTCCAATTTGTGCTATACTTTAATTTAATCATTATGTACTGTAAAGCTTTTCTGAATCATGACTCAAATTTTTTAAATGGTTGTCAGCTATGTACCTCCTTCACGCGCGTGCTGTACTGTCGTTCTGAATTTTTATCCTTTGTTAAATTAAAGAAGTTCGTAAAACTGCGAGTTCTAGATTATGATAAACCTTTGTCTGCGGTCGGAGTAAACAGTGTGGTCTGGAGTTTTTAACTGTAATCAGTAACGTTTCTTCAAATAGCGCTGCATTACCGTAAATAGCAACTGCGTAGTGGAGCATTCCGCTCCTTTATTAAAGTAAACGCAGTTATACCAAATATCTGGCATTGCACACAGGACACAACGAACAACGACGAAATACACACAGCTAAAATGCTGATTTTGACACGAAACAAATCTGTCAGTCGTCGTCTCGTCTGCGCTTCACGCCACGAGACTCTTCGTGAACGTTGATGGTGAATTTGTACTCCTGATCGCAGCCCATGTACGAATCTGACATGAAAATCAGCGTGTACTCGTGCTTGCCCGAAGACGGAGCCACAAAATCTAGCTTCAGATTAGCTTTCTGTTGCAGCGTAAGTCGCTTGATTGAGATGAGCGCGTTTTGTTTCGGTTGGCCGATCACCACCCACCATCCCTCGTCTTTCTTCTGAAACACTTGTTTACCAGTATGTCTCTAATTCGATTGACCCTTAGCCCTCTTCATCCATAAAAAATAGACCAGACCCTGAAGGGGTTTGCCCGCCAGGTGGGAATCCTACGAAAGAAGCGTACAAGTTTCAAACAGCTAAAATGTCTGGAATGCGCATTTAGCACTTTAAATGCAATTACACACAGCCAAATAGTGTTGAATATCCCAAATGGACTAGATCGCTGGAGTGAAAATTTCAGATTAGATTTTGAAAACTTATTCCGGTACTGATGAATCGATTCGATTAAAAACTGACTGAGAATGAGAAAAGTTTGAGTAAAGAAAGGTAAAAAATGAGGCCGACTAATTTTGCTAATGCTGCAAGCCCAGACCCAGACCCAGCTATACCCCAGACTCAATCGAATCGAACCGTTTTAAGTAATGCGGCGATGCAAACCAAACAAACCTGAGGGAAAAACGGCGCCACTACTGGTCCGACAACCTCATCTTCGCGTTCCAGCATCACATTGACATTCACCAATTGACCACTGCAAAAAGATACTAGAAAATTTGTTAATCAAACCCAACTCCCTTCACCCACCGTCTTTTAGTTGTTTTGACTATAAGAACCACTCCAGGACGAAAGCCCTGGATATGACAGACTGTCTAATAATAATACACATACATCACATCACATGGTATCGGTAATCATATGGTACCAGTTCACCTCCAAGTTACGTTAAGCTTTCTATCGAAAAATATGCCAAAAACGTTGATTTTAGTAAAAAATTGGTCTTTTTGGCTTGCCATCCCCTCAACCCCCCCATCGGCCGCCTATACCCTCTCAGGATTTGAAAATTTACCACCCCCTCAGCCGAAATGCTAATCCATGTCTGGGGGCACCAAAACGGTCTGGGACTGTAATAGTGAGCAGCCTGTGGGAAAAGAAAAGTAATACCTGCGAATGCTGTCCTTCTCCTCGATTTCGTAGGACAGTTCAATGTTGGGGTAGCGGTTGCAGAAACGAGCCACGTCGGCCATCTCCTGATCGCTCAACTGCAGCAACTGGTTGCGCTCTTCGTCTTCCAGCTCCATTACATCGAATACCGTTTCCACCTTCTACAACCAGTTTTCTAGGTCACACATACAGTAGCCAGGCTAATACTGCATCTACAGTAGCTTACTGGCACCAATTTTATCACCACGACGGCCGACAAACACCACCGAACCCGAACGTGAGGGATAGCACCATGGTACAGACAGGTGTACAAGCAGAAGCACGGTAAGCCTAAGTGCACTCACCCCTATGTAAAAGGGCAACTCCCTGACCGCTGGAAACAGTTCACGGACCCCGACCCGAAAATGGTAGTAGCGGCTCTGTTCCAGTGCTAGCAAACGAATTCTCAGAAATAATTTATCTTTAGCCTAAATGCCTTTTGGTAAATGAATTTAGCAGTTTTTATATATAATTTTAGACTACCCCATGGGCAAAAGCCCCACGACCCACACCTGGCAGCCAAACGCCCTTACTCCCGGCCAGGAACCGTTAGACGTACGGTGAATGGAAAGCGGAAGAGCTACCTTTTCAGTGCAACGCTTGATCACTGTCTGCGTGAAATGCGGTAACTGTTTTAGGTAGCTGTCTCTGTTCCACATGGCCTGCGTGGCCATTTGCGCCAGTTCCATGGCACCGAGCGCCGGCGACAACCAGCCGTTGCTGCTGAGCACGTCGACACAGGCCTGAATGAGACGCACCGCTCTGGTCAGCACTGACTCTGTGTCTTGTTGCAGTTCCGGCGGCAACTGAATGCGCGACAGATGCGCTTGCAGCAGTAAATTCACCTGAAAACACTCTGCATGCAGCAGTAATCACCAGCACTCTAGCGCTCTCTGACTTTGACGTGCGGATCGGTAAACTTCTGCGATTGTGTTTTGTTGGGAACTTTAGAGCTGAGCTGCTTGAGCATGGTGTCTTCTTTGTGTCGGATGGGAACGTGCTCGTACTCACTGGCGCTCGAAATAATTTCAATCAGACCACGGATTTTAGTCTTGGCACTCAGAGACATGCTGAACAACTCTGAAAGGCCACCGGTTTCCTACTATTTCTTTAGCAGAGGCGAAAGAAAGAAACTACCGATCGTAGTGTAGTTTATGTAGTAATAGGCCGCAATCATGCCCAGGTTTAGTGGTTGCGTGTCCATGTCATCTATGATGGCGATACACTAAATTTGACAAAATACATACACGGTGACTCACATATCTCAAGCTCACAACTTTTTGTTTGTGAACCGCTGAGTTTCGGATATGATAAGTGAACATACTTCGCATTTTACGGTTTCAAATTTCCGCTTGTTTAATAACGATATTCCGGAAAACGGGCAATTCTACCGCAAACTAAAATTTCCAATATTAGTGTTAAAAGATTTCAAAAATATGCTATTGGCGATTAGGGTAGTGTTTTTGGTGTTGATAAACATAGGAAATTTGTTCTTAAACATAGGAATTGACGCTCTATTCAGTTTCCAACAAAACTCGACGTTTTTTTTAGTAGTTTTAATTCTTAAAAGATAGCTTTTTCGGTGAAGGAATGTGCAAAATGTGCGACTTGGTTTGAATGGAACAAAAGCACTGTGATGGCGCACAGAAAGTTCAGTCTGAAATTTTGGAGAAAATGCGAGACCCCAATCGATCGCAGCATCTTCGGTGGCTGCTGTGTGCGACAAACTCGGGAAAGGACAAAACGGATAAACACTGCTGGAAACCGCCAGCGGATGCAGAAAGTGATTGAAAACAGTGGTGGTAACGTTGAAGTTCGTATAGTGATGTAGTGGGTGCAGTTTGTTAAGATTTGAATTGAAATAGTAAAATGCGAAGTAGTATGTCCACTTAACAAAAAACCTTCGGTTCACAAACAATTTCTGAGCTTGGAAAACCAGGCGGGATATGCGAATCACCCTGTACATTTTATGGCGTATTCCGCCAACCGCTGCAGGGATGGGACGGTTGTCGCGTGTGACCGTTTACGAGTTACCTTCGATTGTTCGAGATCATTAAGCGTACGCTCAACTGCATCAGACATGTGGTCTGACAAGTGTCTGTGCGACGTTCCTTGCAGGTTGTAGTAGTTGGGATTCTGCGTCATGCGACGGTAGAAGAACGTCCAAGTCAGGTACTGCAAGTTTCAAAGATTAGAGAAGCAGGAAAAGCAAAAAACCGCATTACGTCAATGGCATCCTGCTTAGTTTCAATGATTTTGGTAACAACTTCTGCGTTGAAATGGTCGTGCAGACAGTGATCCAGGTGAGACTCGATAGGGAGCGGCTCGTAGAGAAACTTTTTGAAGAAATCTTTCTTTGATGACTGACACATCAAGACGCATTTGGCTAAAATAAGGCAAACAAAAAACTAAAGCGCATTTGCAGCAACTAAACAGAACCAGACATGGGCTAGCATTTCGACTGAGGGGTGGTAAATTTTCAAATACAGAGGGGGTAGCGTCGGCTGAGGGAGGGTTGAGGGGATTGTAAGCGAAAAAGTCCGATTTTTTACTAAAATCAAGGTTTTTAGGCTTATTTTTCGCTAAAACAGGATAAAAAATAAGCTATTCTGAGCACATTTACACCTAGTGTAGGCATATATTTATCATAATTTTCTATATAAAATTCTTCCGAAAAATTCCTGAGGGGGATAGCGGCGGCCTGAGGGGATCAACCCACCTCAGCCTCCCTTTGCCCATGTCTCAACAGAACTGGTGGTTAAAATCAAAATACAATTCTAATCGAACACAGGCAAATAGTACGTACCATCGTCATCGTGCATGGGCCGGTTAGCCTTGCCAACCATCTGCAGTACATCGGTGATGGGAAAGTCATCGTAGGCATGTAGTTTTCCGTTGTAATACTGCGTATCCATAATGATCACCAAATACGCACTAAACTTTATCGAATAGCACAGCGCCTGACTAGCCACGCACACCTGAAACAGAGACATTCACTTAAAGGTTGCGACAGAGGACAGAACACATTCAAACTGACGGCCAACCCGATATGTCGTTAGAAACGGTTTCTTTCGGAAAGGTGGACAGAAAAGCAAACAGGTTTCACCCTTGCTGGGATAACCCCTCTGTTAGATATACGGGTGATGCGAAGGGCAGCACTCACCTGCACAGCGCCACTGACAAACAACTGGTCGACGACGCGTCTGTCTGCCTCAGCAACGCCTTCGTGCAAGTAAGCCACACCACTGGTCAGCGTTTCTTTGAGGGTTTTGTCTTGCACCGATTCCAACAGAGACTGCAAGTCGGGGTCGTCCTGCGGCAGATGCAGAAAACGAGTGGCCTTGTTGTCGGCAGCAGCGAATGTCAGCAGGTCGATGGCGGTGAGCCGAGCTTGCTTGCGACTGGGAACAAAGACCAAGGCTGGCTTCGGCTTGAGAACTCCTGCGTGTCGCACGATCTGACAGTAAACCGGCTTGGCCATCGAGGCCAGACGACTGGCCGTGTGACTCAAGTTGAAACCCTAAAACCTCACACTAAACACAACCGCATTTTACTTGACTGACAATCACAAGATGGCTCCTCTGTCTCCAGTCTGGCGCTGAACGGCATATAGCAGTGTCTCGACAATATTTGGCCAAGTGCCAATTATCCCCAACCCATGCTACAAACCAGATTTTGTTTTCAAACTTCCAAAATTGCAAAAGTGATTCGTTAATCCCGGTTTGTTAAGTACGAAAAATCGATGCGTAACTTTAGAATGATTATTTTAATTATTAGGGTAACATCAGCGGTACTACAACAGAATCTGAGGTGCATCTAACAGTGGTTTTTATCTGAAAAACAATGTCTTTGCTTCGATTCACTAATCCGAAAAAAATTAGAAGGTTCCAATTGGCCCGGATTTACGAGCTATGACCGTATGCGAACGGAACAAGCCATACATGTAACAGGTCATCCGCCGATGGGGGGAGGGGGGTTGGGGGGGTCTGGCGCCGGCCGGGGGGGTCTGAGCCAAAATTAATTTTGGGGGAGGGGCTGGGCACTAAAAAACGCTCAAAAATCGAAAAAAATCGCAATTTTTTGGCTAAAAATCGCTAATTTGGGCTGAAATACAGCTAGAAAGTGCTGTTTTGCAGGCGATTTTGGCAATTTTTGTGTGTGAAATTGTAAAAAATTGCAAAAATTTGCTCGAAAATTTACTTGCCAGAAAAATCGGAGGGGGGGGTCGGTGAAATCGTCTTGGGGGGGGCATCCGGGGGGGTCTGGCCTAAGTCGGGTGGGCAGACCCCCCAGACCCCCCCTGTTACATGCATGGAACAAGCATGGTACTATTATTGGTACCGCTTCCACTACCATTACAGAGCCCGCAGATGTGGTACTACTTACTACCATAATGGTACAAGTAGCAAGCCGGCGCCGGGCTGCGTGATTGCTGTTTGTCTTAGACACTTACTACGATAGAATAAGACGCAATTTCTGAGAGGATTCAGGATTGCTCCAGCTCCCCAAATAGGTATGGGTCACATCGCCGATTTTGCTCATTTTTACATAAGGCGTCAGTAAAGTGGGAAGGCCCAAGTATGAGCCCCGCTGGACACTTCCAAAGTAGGGGTGGTAGAGCGAAAAATACTAAATTCGTGCAGTACAAACACAGCAGAATTTCTACTTTTTCGGAATCGTGTTTCTACATAAAACGCAATCTTTCGTCATAGTCGTGATCAGCATAAAGAATGATCGCGATGCCACATTTTTACCGAAATTCCGACTTCAAGAGCAAACTTCGACCTAACCGCACGCGCCAAATTTCTCCAAATTTTGTGTGTATGTTGCGCATTTTTAGCAGGCTAAATAATATATAAAATCTGGACTTGGCACAGCACTCTAAGGGGCGTGTTCCCGTGTACCAAAGACGGGCCCAATGTCTCGGCGAGTCAGCCGCAAAATTGGTGTGGAGAACAACAATCGCCAAGAACAGCAGTGTGAAGGAAGGCGGATCTATTGGCGTATTCAAAGTCAATCTAGCGCAAATCGTGAACTTATATCGATGGTCGGGACTGGAGGCACGAATTTCCATATTTTTGGCTCTATCACCCACCTACGCAACTTGGAAGGGTGCTCTGCGCTCTGTGGTCCAGCGGGGCTCATACTTTGGGCTTCTGTTTTCCGACGCATACTTTCATATATGTAAAAAAATGAGACCCAGAAAAATTTGGGGAGGCTCCCTTATCAGATCATGAATCCTCTCAGAAATTGCGTCGTAAGCTGACCTGAATGTGTAACTCGAGCGGAATGGGTCTAACGTTTGGGTGGAAGTTGAACGTGTGATGAGTGGAACAGCCCAACCACTGTGCCACGTCACGGGCATTGCTCAAGGAAGAGCTCAACGCCACCACTCGTACGCTGCGTTCCAACAGACTGCTCATGTAGCGCATGCGACTGCACACCACTTCCAAAATTGGCTAAAAGCCACAGCCGTTCAAAAGCAACTGTACTCCACACCGCAAGTCCCAATAAAACATACCCCATCCTCGCCTCCGATCATGTGCAGCTCGTCGGCGATGAACAAACCGACGGCTTGCACGTTTTTTCGCTGCTTCCACCGACGCGAGAGAATGTCCCACTTCTCGGGCGTGGACACGATCAGATTTCCCTTCGCCAACAACTTCAGATCGGTGCCCGTTTCTCCGGTCAGTAAGACAACACGCTTGCCCAACTGTCGCCCGAACTTGTCCTGCCATTCCAGGTACGTCTGAAAAAATATACACCGTCGCCCGGCCAATAACCACGTAGAGAACAAGCTCACTTGATTGGCCAGACTCTCTTTTGGAGTTACAAAGACGCATTTTGAGTCTGGGTTGTTATCAAAGACGCGCAGAAGCGCAAACTCGGCACAAATCGTCTTGCCACTGCCAGTCGGCGCTCCCAGAAACACGTTGTCGTCCGTCTCATACAAGGTGCGGAAAACTAAAGTGACGCGCAGCTCAAAAACAGTCAGCCTTATCCCGACATTTATGGCACCAGATGGTATTACTTCGGCCCAGACAAGGGGTAGCATTGCGGCTGAGTCAATGGTAAACCAAATTCAAATCCTACCCAAGGGGGGCTCAGCTGAGGGGGGTGGGTTGAGGGGGTGGCCAGCCAAAAAGTCCAATTTTTTGCAAAAATCAAGGTTTTTTTGCTTACTTTTCGTTAAAATAGGCGAAAATTTGCTATTATGACTATGAGCTCATTTACATTGAATTTATGCTTACATTCATTATATCATTTAATACACAAAATTCTTTAAAAAAATTACCGAGGGGGTAGCGGCGGCCTGAGAGGGTAGGTTAGAACCTGAGAGGGCTCGATTGAGGCAATACCACATTGCATTAGTTCCAATTATCCCTATGGTATCGGTACGGGCGCATAAGGTATGTAGCCGGTCGAGCGGTCAAGCAGTCATTTACATCTTCAGTAAACAAATAAGTGCCATAAATGGTATCGGTTCGGTTCCCTGACTGTCAAAACAACAAAGACAGTTGGGTAGTATAAAACGAGCGCACCTTGAGTTTGGATGGGATTGAAAACATTAATGCCCTGTTGCTCATAGAGCTTCTGGTACTGTCGGTTGTTCAAAGCAGACAAAGGCAGCGGCTGCAAATCGAGCAGTTCGGTTGGCGGTGGGTATTTTTCCGGCAAGATCAAGTGCTGGAAGGACACAGGCAGCACTGTTTCAGAGCCGAGCCATTTGTCCGACACCACACGGATGAAATACAACGGCGGCAGCGGCTCAAAGACCGGTACAAAGAACTTGATTACGTGCTCATCTTCGCAAAACTTCCTGCAACGAAACTACCTATGTATGATGCACTGCACTCTAACGTCTAACTCACTTCTTCAGCAGGAAAAATTCGTTGTGCAACACGATTTCGCCGTCCACGTCCTCTACAAAAATCCAGAAGCCCTGCGAATTGCTGTGTAGTTTGTCGTCCCACTGAAAATCGGGAGTGATGGTCAGTTCGACACGTAGCGTGGAGCGAGTAATCGGTTGAATGTGAGTGGTGAGCTCCAACTTCGGAAACTAAAACAGACCATGCAATGCAGAGAGCTGTGCTTCTAAACCAACTAGAGCCGACCTGGTGTATGTAGCGGTGCAGTGGTTTTCCCATTTTTGGCATTCGAATCAGTTCGCCCAACTCGCCCGACGCCAAGTCGTACAAGCGCTCGAACGGAAAATTTTTCTTCTCTATTTTCTTTACCACTTCCTCGGGAATCTTGCGAAACTGACGCAGCGGACTCATTGACTGCCATTGGCGCTTGTCAATCATTTTGCACAGCGCAAGTGTCTTCTGAAAGGTTTGTCGATGACATTGACAAATTTTATGTTGGCTACGGTACCGCCTAGCCAAAAAATTAGGCAGTTTTTAGCAAAATCGGCAATTTTACAGCCCTACCCAGTCCGCAGCCAACTGATTGTATGAACAGCTACCTGAGTCAGTTGTGCCCAGCCGCGCCATAAGACAATTTCGTAGATGGCCCTCATCAAGCGTCCGGCACTCTGAGCAATGAAGACCATGTCAGACTGGAGTGCGAAGCCTTCCAGCTTCAGCTGCGATATGTAGGCTTGCAACAGAACGTTGGTCTTGGCGCTCGGTTCTTCCAACGATTCCTTGATGGGGATCGGCACTCGCTCGGCCAGCTTCTGCAACTCGATCTTCTCCTCCTCCCGCACCATTATATTCTTGAACTCGGACGACAGCGAAAAGACGCGAAACAGCTCGATCTCTGATAAGGTCGGTTTTAGTAGTTGATTGTAAGTGGTCATCGACTCGTACGTGCAGTAGTAGTGACTGGCGATTCTTCCCAACTCCGTCACCTGCAAACACAACTAACTACATGGGCCGGAAAAATGGGTTGGGGTCATACATGGGCTGGAAAATCCGGAGGGGGTCTAGAGACCTCGGGGGGCGGAAAAAGTCGAAAAAACGCCTATTTTGCCTTAAATAAGCAAAAATTTTCTCGCTCCGGGAGGAGGGGTCGGGGAGGGGGTATGGCCGGCCGGGGGTGGTATTGGCCAGCGAGGGGAGGGTGTAAACCCCCTTACCTCCCCGCGGCCCATGCATGGTTGGGGTAGTCAAAATACGAAAATTTGGGGAAGGGTCTCCCTGTTGGGGGGGGGGGTCGCGGCGATTTTGGTGAGTAGAGTCTGGAACAAAAGTCGGCGTCAGGTGGGTGGGTGGGTGGGCTTGCTTGGGGGGTCGAGCCCAAGTTGGGGTTGGGCAAACCCCCAGCCCATGTGTATCTAACCTAACTAGTTCAACTCAGTCATGGATTTATCACAATCAGATAGCGCCTCATGTAATACCGGTACGACACTCAGACTAGTTACCTGGAAATTTCCAGACTTCTTGTCGTACTTGAGCAGGTTTCCCTTGTCCAGCATGCTGGCGGCCGTGTGCACCAGATCGGCGCGTCGCTGCTCCAACAAAGGATCGGCTTTGAGTGCGTCGTGCGACACGCCGTACAAAGTCGGCGCCCGCAACATTCTAACGTAGAGGTAGGTATAGGCCAGCCACTCCATCGCTTCCTTCACGTTGTTCACCGTGCCCAACACCACCTCTGCGTTGACACAGTCGGCCAGCTTGGAGATCATCTGACTCTCTATTGGCAGCTACAACATCATCGGTACACTACACACGTACTGACCCTGGAACGCAACCAAGGGACTTGTAAACGTACCTGCTGATTCATAAGCGACAAGTAGTACTGCAATTCGCTGTGGTTGGTGATCATGATTCCCTGACCCTTTGTGTCGTACTGCGGTCGACCTCCACGACCGAACATCTGCATCACATCCAGAGCTCCCAACTCCACCCAGCGACCTTTCTCCGAACTGTACACTTGCGTGCCTTTGATTATCACTGTGTGCGCCGGCAAATTCACTCCCCAA
Organism: Sabatieria punctata; assembly: GCA_030248155.1. Classification (NCBI taxonomy): domain Eukaryota; kingdom Metazoa; phylum Nematoda; class Chromadorea; order Araeolaimida; family Comesomatidae; genus Sabatieria; species Sabatieria punctata. Next base: position 29,285 of record JASANB010007513.1, on the reverse strand, counting down.
GCTAGTGTAGCTGTCGACACCAGCACTTGGATGTGACGGTCGGCAAACAAATCCTCCACCAACGTTCGATCGACTCTGGAATCAGAAGACTTAGGAAAACTGAAGGCTGACTTGACTAGAAAACGCGCACCTGGTCATTCCAGCGTGGTGAATGGCGAAGCCGTAGGGCAGCAGGTCTCTCAGCTCGGGATTCTTCACCTGCTCGGCCTCTGTGCGTAGAATCTCGGTCGAGGCGCTTCCTTCTTTCATGAAGTAGCTAAGCGTGTCTCGCTCCAGACAGGCGTCGCGAATAGCGCGTGCTGTCTTTCCGGTTTCCTTGCGAGAATGCACGAACACCAACACCTGAAATACAGATAAACTGCAAACCAGTCAAGCGGAAGCCTGTTTTACCTGGTTCTTTCCGGCGTGTTCCATAATCTTCTCGTAGACAACTTCATTGGCGGCAGTAAAGCGCTTGATGGCTTTCTTCTCAGTGATGCCGACGTACTGCTGTTCGAGCGGCACTGGCCGAAAGCTGTTGTCGAAGTAGAAGAGGTTCTTGCGCTCGACGCGAAGAAAGGTAGCCACGTCTTCGTAGTTTGGCAGTGTGGCCGACAAACCCACCAATCGCACCTCCTCCTGCGTCTGCTCCATCTGTCTGATCAGTCTGTAAATAGCAGTTTTATCAATCATTATCTATCACCCAGTTAACCTTCTCTACCTGGCAACAAGAGCCTCCAAAACAGGACCGCGGTCATCGTGTAGCAGATGGATTTCGTCAAAAATCACAACCCGAACCATTTGAGTGTACGTACGTTCGCCGCCTAAACAGTTTGACCTTGCTCATTTAACTTTTTTCGCACCGGTGTGCAGCTACTTAATATTTTGCATTTTCCCGATATTAAACAACTGATTTTCATTTTTATGATTAGGAAGAAATCTTGAGAGAGACAATCTTCTTTAAAATGGTTCCAGCGTATTCAGTCCGCTGATATAAAGCGGTGTACCTTTCCACGCACCGAGGCAAGCCCTTCGAAAACTTTACGCATGCTGGGTAGTACGCCACTATCAAAACAAAATTGTATGTTTAAATGAAAATGTAATGTAACAATTTATTGTTCTTTGAGATGCATACCTCCCACCATTGAAGACAAAACCTGCTCAACAGCATAGCCCGCATCAAAAACCTTGACACCAACGGAAAACACAGTTTCCACAAAATTGGTCACGCAAGCATCAAACTGAAACCGACCAGCATTGCCTGCTAATTTGGCATACAATTCTAAACCTCTATCTTGACTACAAAAATACAAAAAGTAAAGACAATGGGCGCCACAACAGGTCGTCCCTTTTAGCTGAACCTCCATCTGCCAAAAATGCCAAGTTACGCAATTTCGGTTCAGCCATTCTGCTATCTGGACGGGAGGCGCCCTACCAAAAGAGTCGAAGTATGTAGACTGACCGTCGCTCGAGATGTAAATAGCGACCCAATGAGACCCGGGTTGGTGCAAGGCGTCAAGATTAGCTATCAGTGATGCGGGATACACTTTCAGTTGAGCAGGCAGTTCGTCCCTTGCAAAAACTCCCAAAAAGTGCGCAGATACAACTGCGTCGCGCATACAAACCACGCGTAATGTGTGTGCATTCATTTGTGTTCGAAGGACCGCCGTACGCCAGCCTGCCGCGCGTTACAATGATTTCTGACTTCGAAGCAATACGCAAACAATACTCACGTCAAATGACGTCATTGCATCGGCTCCAACGCAAAATCGATTGTGTCTGGCGGTGGACACAAAAACAAACCATTCTCACAGTCAGGCACTCAACGGCACACATGGTACTGGTCAGACATGGGCTAGCATTTCGGCTGAGGGGGGATAGGAGGACTGAAGGGGTGGTAAGCCAAAAAGTCCGATTTTTGGCTAAAATCAATGTCTTTTGGCCTATTTTTCATTAAAATAAGCTATTCTGAGCTCATTAACACCTAATCCAGGAATATTTTTATCATAATTTTCTATAGAAAATTCTTCCAAAAAATTCCTGAGGGGGTAGCGGCCGGCTGAGGGGGTAGGTCAGAGCCTGAGGGGCCAACCCCTCCTCACCCCCCCCCCCTTTGCCCATGTCTGGTAGTGGTACCTTAGGCCGATAAATAGCTGTCTGTCTCACCTTTTCTAGTAATAATATCGAATTTCTCGGGGGTGCAGACGATAATCTGCGTTTCCATAATCTGTTCCTTTGACATCTGGTGGTCGCCGGTCAGTTCGCCGACCTTCAGTCCGTAGGAGTTGAGTCTCTTGGTAAAATTGCCCACCATCTCCTGCACTAACGAGCGCATCGGTGCCACGTAGATGCATTTGAAGTCGTCGGCGTTGATAGTTCCGTCTGCGTTGGTGTGCTTGCTGATCTCGCGTAACAGACACAGCAAAGCAACGTTAGTTTTGCCGGCTCCCTGCAAGTAACCAACGTCGTTCAACTGGCAACAAACAAAGACTTACGGTTGGAGCGCACAACAACAAATTTCCGTCTGCTTCTAAAGCGGCTTTGTGCAGTTTCGACTGAATGCGATTCAACGTTCGGTAGCCCTCGAAGGCAGGCTGGGCGTACTTTGGTAAATCCTCAATGGCCACCAGTTTCTGAAATGCAGAGCGTAAACAAGTAGCTTATTACTAGAACAAAAATACACACCTCATTTTGGTCGAACGGCTTCGGTTTAAGCGCAGGAACGTGAACTTCTTCGTAGGCTGAAAACCAATAGAAACGGTCACAAAAGCAAGACAACAAAAGACAAGTGTACCTTTTCTTTGTTTTCTGTAGGAGCCATCAGGCAGCTGGCAGCGCTTGTTGCTCATAAAATGCGAGCCCTGTTGGAAGGACAGATCGTCCAGAGCCAACATCCTCCGCTGTTGCAACCATCCTCCCTCGTCCACCTCCATACGAGCCTCGACTTCGCGTCGACTTTGGCGCGCTTTCTCGCGCTTCTGTCGTTGCGTCTGAAAACTGCCACTTTACCGGTTTCACATTGGAGTGTAGGCGTTCGGCTGAGAGACAAACCTCAATAATGTCTTGTTGTTCGGTTTCCTGTAGTTGATGGAGGATTTGAGCCAACTCTGGGTCCTGCTTCATCTCCGACTGAATCTTTTCTTTCTCCGAATCGCTCTGCGCCTGCGCCAACAAGGTGCAGTAGAGAATCATCGGTCTGTACTGACGCAAGGTTTTGACGAACTCGAACTGGTCGAAGCCCAACAGAACCACCAGCTGATTTTCACACTGAACATCGTCGGTGGCATTCTGAAATAGACCGCGCTGCAATGCAAATCGAAACGACAGAGGAGACTGTCTAACCTTCAGAATCTCCAGAACTTCCTTGACCTTTTGCTGCGCCACTAATCTGTCGTCGATGAACTTGCTGAGACTGCGCTGTAGCCAATAGGCATCGACGTCATGAGGGCGGAGCTTTCGCTGGTCGGCCCCCTCCTGACCCTCCTCATCGAAGTCTGTGGTGCGCAAGGTTATGTCGTAATCAGCTTCCACTCCCTCAGCGTCCATGTCATCGTCGTCTTCTCTGATTTCATCCACTACATCATCTTCTGCCTAAAGCATTCTATTTCTTTCTGTCCACCTACCATTCAATCAATTCCATTTTATAAACAAAATGATACAAGTGTAATTCGATTTTGTGATCACGCCTTGTGGCTAGCGATCGACGGGAATTCCGGTTCCGGTGATGAAGGTGAGTTATTAATTGCTTGAACAAGTAAGGACCGACGCTTCGACATACGTATATCGGAGAAAAGGACCAAGCTCAAAATATCCCCAAAAAGCATAAAACTGAAGCTGACCTCTTCGTCTGAGTCTTCAAACTGCACGTTGACTCCGTAAGTTTCGTCGAGTTCCTCTTTCTCAAGATTTCTGCGTTGTTCGTCGCCGGTACTGAAGTCAGTCACTTTCTTTCCCAGATTGACCAGCAAAGCGAAGCGCTCGTCAGCTAAGGGGCCCAGCAAATCTTCTACTTCCTTCTTACGGTCCTTGTCTTTGATGCGCTCCGATTTTAGCGTGGCCAACACTTCGTCGGCCGCACCGCATAGAATATCTCGAGGCTAAAATTACAGAGCTGCTAGTACGAAGACGACCGTTCTTTCTCTAGACACCGACCTGATCTCCCAGAGCTTCCTGAATGAAGGCCAGAATAACTTCGTAGGTCTTTCTGGTCTCTTGTGTCCTCGGTTTGTAGAGACCAACCATTTCGTCCATGCTTTCTGACAACAGACCGCGACCCTTCTTCACCAACTCTCCTTGTTCGTCCGTGGCACGTTTGGGCTTCCTGAAGAAAATCAACAAAATGAGACAAGAACACATCACTTCGACAACATCCCTTTCGAAATAATCACCGCTCAGCAAAGTGAACACTAGCCACTGCCTTCTGTAGCGACTGTTACAGACGTCTGAACTCAGACAGGAAATACACGAACACGCTAGCTAACTAGAGTGCCTGATACTAATTAAGCTAACTGCCAAATTGGGTTATTGTGCTTCCTATTGGGGTTTTGTTCTGGTACCTCAATGCGAATTTGGACCTCAAAAATATTCAATTCGATCCCTAATTAGCTTCAGGAAGCCTTTCCGAGCTAATCAATTAGCAAATTTATGCGATTTCATGCGTTGGATCGTTTTCTAATTAGCTTTCACTTTATTATCCAAAAGAAACATTTCTACGCCGTTTGCAAATTTCGTATGGTACCAGGCCAGGCAAAGTTTGAAAAAAGTTCGCCTGAGCTATCTGCGTCAAAGTGGTATTGGGCAGTGGCGTTTGAGGGTGACAGACAGGTATCGGTACGCTACTATTAGGCGATGCCGATTAGGCGATGCCGATTAGGCGACGCCGATTAGGCGACGCCGATTAGGCGACGCCGATTAGGCGATGGTACTATTAGGCGACAAAAAACATTAATAGATAATAGTACCAATTAGGCGGCCCTTCGGAATCAGTCAAGGGTCAATGTTCAGCTGTAAGCCTACTGTAAATGCGCTATTTTTAACTGTGCATGGCCAGACATGGGCTAGCATTTCGGCTGAGGGGGGGCAGAATTTTCAATTCCTGAGGGGGGGGGCTGAGGGGGGGTAGGAGCGCCTGAGGGGGGGCTGAGGGGGTGGTAAGCCAAAAAGTCCGATTTTTGGCTAAAATCAAGGTTTTTTGGCTTATTTTTGGTTAAAATAAGCTAAAATAAGCTATTCTGAGCTCATTTACACCTAATCCAGGCATATTTTTATCATAATTTTCTATACAAAATCCTTCCAAAAAATTCCTGAGGGGGGGTAGCGGCCGGCTGACGGGGGGTAGGTCAGAGCCTGAGGGGGGGCCAACCCCCCCTCAGCCCCCCCCCCCCTTTGCCCATGTCTGTGCATGGCTAAGTGGCACTAAAATCATGTCTCGTTTATCTTCTATTGTGATTGGCTGCTGGGTTTTTCACCTATTGGTCGACATGTAACGCTAATACAAGGCAAAACAAATAAATTAAAGAGCAGTGTTCCTGCTTGAAGAGGCTAGCTGGGCTTTCATAAACATACTTTTTCTTCGGTTCGGGCATGGGTGGCTTAGTTCTGACAAATTTGTCGCCCATTTTAACATCCTTGAGAATGTCTCTGGTGAGTGGCATAACCTCCCCCGTGGGTTCATCTTTGCCTCTGCGTTCTGTGAGCGAGTGGTCAACTTGTAACACCAAATTGGAGTTCTGAAATGACAAAACCTTCGTTCGTTGCCAAATAGCTACATCAGACAGTGGTAGGAGAAAAAGAAAACTAATTAAGGGATGTTGTAAGTGTTGACTGTATCTAGGTGGAGTGGGCTGCATCTCTGTCCTTCCACAGCTTCTGAACTTACAGCTTTATACTCGTACTGCAAATTCCTGGCAACTTCATCTGCCATTCTTTGTAAATTGCTCTTTCTATCTGTCAATCCCAATCACAGCGCAGCAAGCACTAAAAAACCATTGTGCATTTCATCATAGAGGTAATAGATCGTCGCGCATAAATTGTCCGGTGCTGATTAATAAAAATACAGTATGGGCCAAAAAATGTCAACCCCTATTTTCAAACTTTACTCAACTGATCCCTTCTCGGCCATTTCTTTTTCAATTTCGATCAACTTCTCAGGGTTAATTAACAACATAACCCGGTAGACACTGTGCTAGTTTAGTTCGAAAACTCCATCTCATTCCGGTTTTATTACCCAAAAACTAAGATTTAGGGAGGTCCACAAAAACTTCAATCTTTTTCGGTATTTCAAAGAGTATCGGCTTGAAACTTGCCGGAATAATTGATGTTACCATTCGGCATAACGTACTGAATTGGCAGCCCTGTAGCTCAAAGGGCACCAAAATTGGAAAATTTCATAAACATGATAAAAAATCCCATAGTTAAGAAATCGTCACTTTCTACAATGAAAGCACTGAATCAGTTGTTAATCAACAGAGATTGTAGTGGGAAGTTCGACAAATGACTGAACATGATATATGCACACATGGGCCGGAAAAATCCGGAGGGGGGGTAGGGGGGGTTGCAGACCTCGGTTAACCCCCCCCCCCCCGAAAAAAGGCAAAAAAACGCCTATTTTGCCTTAAATAAGCGAAAATTTCCTCCCTCCGGGAGGGGGGGTGGGTGGGGGTATGGCACACACCCCTTACCCCCCGGGTACACCCCCCTTACCCCCCGGCCCATGTATGGATATATGAACTCTATTCCACATGATAGAAACCTTTTGGAAAATCGAAAATCTTCAGAATCATCATTTCACCAGTTTTATGAAGAAAATATGGGGGTGGACATCTTTTGACCCATACAGTATGTAATGCAGTTAGTATAGTATCCAGACAGTTTGGAATTTCTACTCAGTTTAGCAACATGGGAAACTTAGGGACCTGGCCAAATCCTGTCTGTCCAGATCGCAAATTGGAGACTGCCACATATCCACCTATTATCCGCCACATGGCAGAGAGTTCTTTTAAAACTTGTCCCTAAGTAGGGATCGTCAAAGAAATTTCGATCTCTCTAGCGTTTAGGTTTTTCTAGCCGAGTATCATGCAGCGTGTGTGGACAGCTTTAAGAGAAGTTCAACAAAACAAACCGCACTAAAAATGTTCATTAGTTCCGAATACGGTTTGACTAGTACCAGATCTTTGGGTCTGATCGGAATCGGAACTCAAGCACAGTTCCGAATCGGAATTTTTCGGAATTTGGAACTTTTCTAAAATCGGCTTAAAAATTTGGAATTACCTGTTTTTCACCAACAAACAGCATTGACGCATGCATACCCTTTATAATTAGCTACTTCTCAAATCTGTCTCATCTCAACAGCAGTAACATTTGTAGGGTTGGGTTAGGTGTAGCTGGGGGGGGGGGAAATCAGGGAAGGTCAGAAATGGACTGTACATTAATTAATTAACTTTCTTATGACTATACGACTCCGGAATGTGCCCTATACTGATGCGTACCCCTAGGGGTATTTTTATATTTGGAAAACAGGCCCTCCGGAGCGTGCCCCATACTGATGCGTCTCTAGGGGTATTTTTATATTTGGAAAACAGGCCCTCCGGAGCGTGCCTATACTGATGCGTCCCCCTAGGGGTATTTTTATGTTTTTAAAACAGGCCCCCCGCAGCGTGCCCTATACTGATGCGTCCCCTAGGGGTATTTTTATGTTTTTAAACCAGGCCCTCCGGAGCGTTCCTATACTGATGCGTCCCCCTAGGGGTATTTTTATATTTGGAAAACCGGCCATCCGGAGCGTACCTATACTGATGCGCCCCCTAGGGGTATTTTTATATTTGGAAAACAGGCCATCCGGAACGTGCCTATACTGATGCGTCTCTAGGGGTACTTTTATATTTGGCAAAACAGGCCCCCTGGGGCGTGCCCTATGCTAATTTAGTGATCATTAGACTCGCCAGGCGAAGGGCTTTCAAATGATATATGACATGACCATTTTGGACCATTTTGAAATTTTGGAATTTTGCCAAAAAAATTATCGATAATCGATATTTATCGATAGAAATCGTTAATTTATATTTATTTATGATCATTAAAAACATTAGTTTTTGTTTGGGATCGGTTCCTGATTTTTCCCCCCCAGCTACACCTGATCCTATTTGTATTTAAGTCGCTTTTTGGCCATGGGTTGTTTACGCAAGCCCGTGTCACGGCGGCCCCGACACCCGTGGAAGCGGTGTGTTTGTGGGTTCGAGATCTATCGAGGCGACGAGAAGTTGTCGACACAAAGCCCAACCCAGGCCATCGAAAGTCAGCAATGGCAAGTAGATAAATGGGAACCAAACCGGCGCTGTCTTGCACACCGCGACAGCAAAGGCGAGGGTTGTTGTTAAGGAGGCTGCCGGACCTTGTGTCTCTTCCTGCTTTTAGCAGTTGGCTACACCTACTAGTCCGAACCGAGAAAGGATAAAAAAAGTTACAACAACAAAAGTCGCAACAATCAATAACTGTAACTGAAATCGGGTTAGGTGTAGCTGGGGGGGGAAAAATCAGGGAAGGTCAGAAATGGACTATACATTAATTAATTAACTTTCTTATGACTATACGACTCCGGAACGTCCCCTATACTGATGCGTACCCCTAGGGGTATTTTTATATTTGGCAAAACAGGCCCCCCGGTCGTTCCCTGTACTGATGCGTCTCTAGGGGTATTTTTATATTTGGAAAACAGGCCCTCTGGAGCGTACCTATACTAATGCGTCCCCCGGGGGTATTTTTATGTTTTTAAAACAGGCCCTCCGCAGCGTGCCCTATACTGATGCGTGCCCTAGGGGTATTTTTATGTTTTTAAAACAGGCCCTCCGGAGCGTGCCTATACTCTTGCGTACCCCTAGGGGTATTTTTATATTTGGAAAACAGGCCATCCGGAGCGTACCTATACTGATGCGTCCCCTAGGGGTATTTTTATATTTGGAAAACAGGCCCTCTGGAGCGTGCCTATACTGATGCGTCGCTAGGGGTACTTTTATATTTGGAAAAACAGGCCCCCCCGGGGCGTGCCCTATGCTGATTTAGTGATCATTAGATTCGCCAGGCGAAGGGCTTTCAAATGATATATGACATGACCATTTTGGACGATTTTGAAATTTTGGAATTTTGCCAAAAAAATAATCGATAATCGATATTTATCGATAGAAATCGTTAATTTATAATTAACTATGATCATTAAACACATTAGTTTTTGTTTGGGATCGGTTCCTGATTTTTCCCCCCCCAGCTACACCTGATCCCTGAAATCAATCATGAAGTTTTGGGTCGCGATCCTAGCTTAACAAACGAACAAAGGTTAATCGTTTGAATGGAGGCTGTCAGACACCCCTAACCTTCTTTCTTACATACTTTCGCTTCGCTTCGCCACTTTTTTCTGTAATATGGAAAAGGATCCTCGGATCCCCAGTAAAAAAGGACCCCAACTATCTACTGAAACAGCGGTTCTTGGGGACACTCCCTCCCAATGACCGTAGCTTAATCTGAAAATAGTTGTAGAGTGCGCGAACTACAGGGTGTCTTGTATTAACTTTATTAACTTTATCAACACGAAGATAAGGTTGTTAAAAACAAACACAGTCCAACCAATCACTTGGCCGGACAGAAGGAGGTAGGCAGGGCCGATTGACCGGCTACTCACCCACCATAAGCGTGTTTAAGATAAACCAGTTACATAATGGCTCCGTAAATAATTACCCCACTCTAGAGAAAGCAAACCTTGTTTAAAAGAACCAACAGTACGTTTAGTTACAACATGTTCAGGTAGGTCGTTCCAAATCGAAACAACACGGTTAGCAAAGTAATACTTACGTGCATCTTTACGCGAAAATTGAACATACAGCTTAAGGCAATTAAGCATTCTTCTCAGAGCCCTTCAATGCGGTAGCCCTGTCTACAAACAACCCTCCCCTTTAACCCTTCGTGCTATTTTCTACTACGAAAGTTTTAATTAGGATTATTAGGATTTTAGGATTAGCTTCAAAATACACAGTTTTCTGTTTACAACTTAAAAAGATGTATTTTCGTCATTATATCTACAGGGTGTCTCAAAAACAATGATCACATTTCTTTTTACTGCCATTTCCTCAAATTTTGACCAAATAGGCTGAAATTGGGACCATAGGTGCCCTAACTTGGGCAGTTTTATGTGTTAAAGTTTGGTGCACTAGGCTTGACCAATTCTCGAGAAATTTAAAACAAAGTGAAGTTTGGTAATTTCAATACCAAAACCCGGTCACCGAAAAAACGTTACATTACATTATCGCCTAAACTCTAACGATAGCGTTGGAGTCCATGCGTCAACTTTATAAACACGAATTACCCTGAACTTCTGCGTTTACACTCCAAGTTTCATCCAATTCCGACAAAGATTAGGAAAGATACAGGAAAAGGAAATGCTTCCATTTTTAGGTGACCGGCTTTCACTATTGAAATTAGCAAATTTCACTTTTTTCGAAATTTCTCGGGATTGAGTCAAGCCTAGTGCACCAAGCTTTAACACATAAAATTCCCCGACTTTTGGCACCTATGGTCCAAAGTTTAGCCTATTTGGTCAAAATTTACGAAAATGGCAGTAGAAAGAAATGTGATCATTTTTTGAGACACCCTGTAGATGTACAAACATAATCCGGTATTTTTTAGCTCTAATCAGCGTGGTCCTGGGAATTAAATCGATTTTAGTGAGGCTCGAAATGAGTCTGGGGGTATTTTAAGGTATGTTTTCATTTTACATACGATTATCCGGCATCTCCGTTTGTAATAATAGGTTTTGTTCGTACATGTAACAGGGTGGTCTGCCGCCACCCGACTTAGGCCAGACTCCCCCCGCGACGATTTTTCCGTCCCCCCTCCGGTTTTCTGACAAGTAATTTTTTGAGCAAATTTTTGCGATTTTTTACAATTTCAGACACTAAAATTGCTGGAATCGCCTGCAAAACAGCGCTTTTCAGCTGTACTTGAGCCAAAATTAGCGATTTTCGACGATTTTTAGCAGAAAAATTGCGATTGCCATTTTTGAACGATTCAGACCCAACTTCCCTCCCCTTTTGTCGGATGACCTGTTACATGTATGTCTTTGGGGCCAGACAAAAATGACGTCATCAATTTTTGGCCATTTTTCGACCCCTCCCCCTTTGTCATCGGTTGTCATCATTTTCCAAACCCCCTCTAAAAGGAAAAATTGGCCTAACTTTTTCAACCCCTACCCCTAAATCCAAAAGTTCGTGCATTCATATGAGCTAGGTTTGAGACGTTTTTTAGATTCCTCTAGTTATTTTCCCATCTTTAGAAACACAGTTTATTTTTACAAGTTTTATTCGTTTCCATGTGTCCCTGTGTTCACTCGTTTCCCACTTCCTGTTCCACTCTAAGGCACAGAGGAAGCGAAGCCCTTGCAACGTCCGTTACGGGAGTGTTGAATATGTGCCTATTACCCACTCGTCTAGTCTAGTCTTGTTTTGTTTCTTCTAACCAGTAAACTCTCTTCACTACCTAGAACAGAATGCCGAAGTATTGGTTATTAACTGCCTATTGACTTTTCAAATGTTTGGAATGCTTGAAAATTGAAATTAAAGTTTTAAAATATTGAAAAAGTATAAGTAAATTCTTTAGTAAAAGCATCGACAACTTCAACTTAATTGTCATTGTCAACCGAGATCGGGCGGCCATCAGGCAGACATGTATAGTGGGGGGTCGGCGGAATCGGCCGATATGGTGTGCGTTGGACATCCCTATGGCCCCAAAGTAAAACACTAAAACAGTTCCGCCCAACTCCCTCTGGGTACCCAACAATGGCCATCCATGGTTCTCTATGATGAAGGCCATCTTCCATAGTAAAACTCCAAAACACCCCCCACGGAAATGACCTTTTCTCTGGGGGGCGAGCAAACTCAGACCCGTGCTATGCAGCGTTCGAAAGTTCACATCATGGGCTTTCAGAATCTGTAATAAAATTAATGGTGATTTTTGTTGTTTCAAAATTAATCGATCCCGAAGTATCCATTAATCACGATTTTATCAGTTTTCAGCAGCCAAATAAAATGGTTTGGCATGAAAATTTGATGAGCATACTAGGTTTTCTGACACGGCAAATTCAATGGCGTGATCCATTTGTGCATAGGACCATGTGATCAATCGATAGCCAGCAATGGCCATCCATGGTTCTCTCTGATGAGGGCCATTTTCCGTAGTAAAACTCCAAAACACCCCTCACGGAAATGAACGTTTCTCTGGGGGGCGAGCAAACTCAGACCCGTGCTATGCAGCGTTCGAAAGCTCACATCATGGGCTTTCAGAATCTGCAATAAAATTTATGGTGATTTTTGTTGTTTCAAAAATAATCGATCCCGAAATATCGATTTATCACGATTTTATCAGTTTTCAGCACCTCACTAAATCAGCTAAGAAGGAAAATGGGATTACCAAATTGGGGGTTTTCTGCTACACCAAATTCATTCGCGACATCAATTTACAGCTATGATCACGTGATCAATCGATAATCGATATTTGATTAATTATCGAATTTTTGCTGTGCAAATGATCGAACTACACAGGCTAATAATGTTAGTGGTTTTCTAGCATGCCAATTTCAACCATGATATCGTTCTAGAGCTACCAACGCGTTTTAATTCGATAATCAATATCGATTGATTATCGATTTTTGCTGTGCAGATATTCCAACTACACAGGCTAATAATGTTAGTGGTTTTCTTGCATGCCGATTAACCATGATATCGTTCTAGAGCTACCATCGCGGTTTAATTCGATAATCAATATCGATTGTTTATCGATTTTTTGCTGTGCAGATATTCCAACTACACAGGCTAATAATGTTAGTGGTTTTCTAGCATGCCGATTTCAACTATGGTATCGTTCTCGAGCTACCATCGCGTTTTAATTCGATAATCAATATCGATTGATCACATGATCCTATGCACAAATGGATCACGCCATTGAATTTGCCGTGTCAGAAAACCTACAACTGTAGTAGGCTCATCAAATTTTCATGCCAAACCATTTTATTTGGCTGCTGAAAACTGATAAAAACGTGATAAATCGATACTTCGGATCGATTATTTTTGAAACAACAAAAATCACCATAAATTTTATTACAGATTCTGAAAGCCCATGATGTGAGCTTTCGAACGCTGCATAGCACGGGTCTGAGTTTGCTCGCCCCCCAGAGAAAAGGTCATTTCCGTGAGGGGTGTTTTGGAGTTTTACTACGGAAAATGGCCCTCATCAGAGAGAACCATGGATGGCCATTGCTGGCTATCGATTGATCACATGGTCCTATGCACAAATGGATCACGCCATTGAATTTGCCGTGTCAGAAAACCTAGTATGCTCATCAAATTTTCATGCCAAACCATTTTATTTGGCTGCTGAAAACTGATAAAATCGTGATTAATGGATACTTCGGGATCGATTATTTTTGAAACAACAAAAATCACCATTAATTTTATTACAGATTCTGAAAGCCCATGATGTGAACTTTCGAACGCTGCATAGCACGGGTCTGAGTTTGCTCGCCCCCCAGAGAAAAGGTCATTTCCGTGAGGGGTGTTTTGGAGTTTTACTACGGAAAATGGCCCTCATCAGAGAGAACCATGGATGGCCATTGCTGGCTATCGATTGATCACATGGTCCTATGCACAAATGGATCACGCCATTGAATTTGCCGTGTCAGAAAACCTAGTATGCTCATCAAATTTTCATGCCAAACCATTTTATTTGGCTGCTGAAAACTGATAAAATCGTGATTACTGGATACTTCGGGAACGATTATTTTTGAAACAACAAAAATCACCATAAATTTTATTACAGATTCTGAAAGCCCATGATGTGAGCTTTCGAACGCTGCATAGCACGGGTCTGAGTTTGCTCGCCCCCCAGAGAAAAGGTCATTTCCGTGGGGGGTGTTTTGGAGTTTTACTATGGAAAATGGCCTTCATCATAGAGAACCATGGATGGCCATTGCTGGGTACCCAGAGGGAGTTGGGCGGAACTGTTTTAGGGTTTTACTTTGGGGCCATAGGGATGTCCAACGCACACCATATTGGCCGATTCTGCCGACCCCCCACTATACATGTCTGCCCGATCTCGGTTGGCAATGACAATTAAGATAGAACTAGCAGAATCTTGTGCGTCTGTTAAGCCTACCAAAATTTGCAGATATAAACTGCGGTCCCTAGGTAAGCTGCACATCTAAGAACCGTTTCTCCGTACAACGCTTGGATGCTTCTCTAGTGGAAGTCTGGGGATCGTTTTCGATATTACCATTTTTTCGTATTTTTTCGTGATTACCGGGCGGTTCATTCACCCCAAACGGCAAACCGCCATTTTAAGTTGAAAAGTTGAAAACTTTATTGCATACGTTGCTTTATGCTTTAGACTTTGACTTTAGTCAATTTCAGACTAATCCACATGATTATACACGATTGCATAAAACATGATATATGATGAAGAGTGTCGTGTTTTGTGCAAACTAAAGCGTATTCTACTTAAGCTTGTAATCTCTGAAAACAGCTCCGTTTGAATCCAAATCCATTTCAAATTGACAAAACATGAGCTACAGTATCAAACACGCTGGGGGCCGGTCTTCGTGAAATTAAGAACAGCCGCCCTATTTTCCGCCATTGTTTTTTCGGAGGAAAAAAATAAACGACGAAGATAGCGAACATAAAAAATGCAAAAGAACAAGCAGAATACGTATTTTAGGAAGGCGACGTATTACCTTAGGGATCCATTGAAGCTTAGCTGCTCTTATTACCTAACCACTCCTTTCTCTCTCTCCCACTCTGCAGTGCTGGCGCCGACCGAAGTGAAGAAACGAATAAAAATAATAAAAAGAAGAGTTGTTAGCCAGCTTAGCACCTTCCACGCACAAAATTACTTTTTGACTGTGTGTATTATGCGAATGCAAAGATTCCTTCCTCAACCGGCTCGATTCCTCTGATTGAATCCGATAAAAAAGATTTTTCTTTTTTGTCTTTATTTTTCTCTCCAGCATTGAGCGCTGCGTAAGATCGGCGGCGTAGTTTGCGTAGCTTACCGTAGTTTACGTGGCCTTATCTTTCGCGTTGAGATAATAAACCATGATGGCCCACCAAATGATCAAAGACAGAGTGGCGTTCAGAGATTACAAGCTTTGCGCACATGGGCTTTACAAAACGTAAACAATAAAACAAAATCATGCATCTAACTGTCATATAAGGCACTTAGCAAATATTTGAACGTAGTATAACTAGGAGACATTGTCAGATAAACATAGATTTGCTCACAAACATCATTTAGCAAAGTTGGGGCTCTGTTAGTTAAAAGCTCGCTTTGCTGAGTCTGTTGCAAAACCAGGGCCAACAAGTTTTGGCACCGAATTTAAACGAGCAAATTTTCTCGTGTTAGAAATTTCAACTGCCCCTTCTGGGTCGCGTTCCAGGAAAAGTTTGGTAATAACAATAGACCATGTATGTATATGTATATTTTTATCTTTTTATCTTATTTTCTTTCCTAAGCCTAATTCTAGCAAATAATAAGTATTAGTAAACCTCCACTAAACACTAAGTCTAACTTAGTTAATTGACGTCCAGTCCAATAAAAACCGAGGAATAAGCCTGAACTTTTAAGCTAAACCTAAAAAAAACTTAAAGTTGGGGCTGCCTGCCGGCTGGCAGCTGAGAAAACTGGACTATCCCGTTCATGATGTTCCACTTTCCTTTTCCTTCATTTTGCAACCTATACCTGCCTTTTCCGGACCAGACCATTTTACCTGTACCTTTTCTTATTTTACCTCGTTTTCTGCTTTTCATTGTTCTCTTACATTTGATTCTTGCATAGTATTTTTCGTTCTACCTTTTGTTGTGACTGTATTTTGCATTTGCAGTTCAGTTGCTGGTGTCAAAGCTTGTTTGTTTGGCATATAGTCAGTCAGGCACTTAACGCCGTTTATGGTACCGGTGGTACCTAGGGTAGTGGTACCATATATGGTGCCCCCACCACGTTCGGCGACTGTGGTGGTACCATATATGGTGTCGGTGCCATAAACGGCGTTAAGTGCCTGACTGTAGTAGACACACAGGCCCGAATTTCGCCAGCCATTTTCGCGTGCTGATCCTTTTTCTGGAAAGAGGTTTTTATGTGAGATAAACTATAACTTATAATGTAGTTTCTGTATTACACATGCATCGCTGGAGTCCGGAAAAGTTACATTACGGAAACTTGCCATTACAGACATTAGGGATGTGCTCTTGCCTAAATTTTCGGCCCAGCCCGTAGCGGCATCAGCCTTAGGCTTAGGCTCAGATTTGGCCATCTGGGTGGTCGGGTCGGGACCCGTATTCTATGGCGGGGGCATTTTGACCTAGAATCGATCGCCAGAACAGAAAACATAAGCAATAATCCAAGACAAGATGCACACAACTCAGACGCATCCAGCAGTGCCGTGGCGATTGCCTTCGCGTGGTGTTGGCTAGTTGGCGTTTGGAGCTAAAAAAGTTGATATCCAATATACACATCAGATTTGCATATTGAATACTGACACCAGCAAAACTCACATTATTCATTTATATTCCTTACTTTGACGGGGAATACTTTGCAGAGATAAAATTATACAGGATCCCACGTTTAGACAATCGCAAAAAAATCCAAATGGAATTATCATAAGTTGGCTACCAGAAAGAACAACAGGAAAATTTTAGCATGAAAATGATTATGGGTATAATCTTTAACATAAGCTCTGATGCAGAATTTGATGGCGAATCGAACAGTGCAAGTAAATCTTTTTGAAGTGTGCTTCTTTGCTCCGACGTTATGGTCTAAAAACTATTTTTCACCACTTGGTCACTTTTCAAAGAGGTGCTAACATAAAGTTGAAAACATCAAATCATGTGTACATTTTGAATTTCAGATTAATGGGTTAATTCGATGCTAAATAGAGCTACCTTTCGAAACAGCAACTAAAATTCTGTAGAATCTCGCGTTTAGGCCAGGAAGTCCTTGAAAAACCGGAAAATTTACACCTTGAGGAGCAAACATATTTAATTTTGGCATCGAAACCAAAGTCTAGACTTCATTAGTTACACAGATTGCTGGGGATCCAAAGATGAAGTCGTTTTGCGAAACATGGCTTTGTTCAAAAGTTACAGCCGAAAACCAATTCGGGGTGTTTCCGGCCAATTTTCAAATTTTGGCGGGAAATTCAATAATTCAAATGTGGTTACTTACTATGTGAGAGAAGGACCATTATATAGTTCGAAGTCCAACAAAGTTGGGCCGACTGGTCACGTCGTTGGCTCAGTGGATAGCTCGCTGCCTGAGTCACAGCGGCCCCTGCATCCCTACTAGCGGCTACGTGTAGTGGGTTCGAAACCAGTCTAACTGGAATTAGACGACGCAAAGCCCCACCCAGGCCACTGAAGGCTGGTGACAGCGAGTAGGTAAATGGGAACCGACTGGATCTTCCATTGCACCGAAGCCGCTCCACAAAGCCTGCCGCGTTGGAGAAGAAGATCAATGACGTCAGAAGAAACTGTCCAAGAGATCAACTATGCCGGAGCTCTCTGACATACATACCCGCGGCCAGACCACCAACACACAAAAACCCTGTTTTGAGACCAAAAAAAGGCCGCTGAAACCCCCATTGGGCATAGGCTGAAACCCTATTTTGGATCAGAAAAATTCCCCCAGCCGAAAACCCAGCTACACGTATGATTGTGTGGATGAACTTTAATGAACACAACGATTTCTATTAAATAGCTGTTTCCTGGATGGATTATTAGCCCATGCATAAAATCTTTATGCAGAAAAGCAATTTTTTTACAAAACTTGCAGTAAATCTGTTGGGATTTTCCTTCTGGAACTCAAATTTTGTCCCAAAGTTGTCTCAAATCTGTTCGACATTTTTGATCAGGTATACTTCAAGCTGAATTTTTGTCAATGCCCACATGCTGTGCAGTATTGTGAAAACTGAAAGCCACATCGAAATCTATCCGTCCAGTCAAAAGTTACACAGCAAAAAAGTGGACAAAATCACGAAAAAAGCACGTTTTTTCAGTTTCTCCAATTTTTCTTCGCTTGGAAGTGTCTGTCCCAGGCTGGAACATTTTAAAGGAAGGATTTTGATGTGACGAATTGAACGATAAATAGACTTTAAACTTAGAGATGCTGCCTGCTGAAATGGTTGAGAACAAATCCAAAATTTCATCATTTTTAAGATTCAACTTTTTGAAAAAAGTAGGGTTCAGAAATTGGCGAATTATGCCGTTCGCAGTGTACATACGTAACGACCTGGGAGTGCCACCATTCAATTCGATACAAAATTTTACATTACAACACGTGGTTTTAATCAAATTTGAAATAAAGTTGTAACGCTTCTGCAGACAACGACAATTATAGCAAATTCAGATAAACAGAACAAAACGTTAAACGCTAAAACAGTTTGGGGTATGGATGGTTTTTCGTTTACTGTCTGAGTGCTACACGCACCGAAATCTGTTGCTTGGCAAACTGACAATGACATTTTGTGGTTCGCTTCGACATGCTATCAGGCTCCATTGTGCACTGCGTCCGTTAGTTCGCAAAAATAATCTCTAAGACAAAAATGGCGTAATATATTGTACATATAGGACTGTTTTCGCCTGACATTTCTACATTTCGGATTAAAGCTTTATCGCCACATTATTTACCACGCTTTGCAAGTAAACCGTAAGTGATGCCCGGACTCAATTTTAGGCCACCGGGTCGGGCCGAGCGAAAAAATTCTATCTCCAGTAGAGATTGTGCAACGAATCTACGTGTACTTGTACGGCCATACCCAATAAATTTTTCGCCTTCATAAGGCAAAATAGACTATTTTTGTACGTTTTTGCCCCCGGAGACGACCTCCAGGCCCCCTCCGGATTTTCCGGTCCATGTATGCCAACGAAATGCCTGAAGTGCTGAGTGTGATGATTGTAAGAAGCTGGAGTATTAGAATTACACTAAAAGACGCGAGAGAGCGTAGAAGGCGCTGCGAGGTGTCGCGGGCGCGGCGCACAGCACGGCCAGCTGATGAAAATAAATGCGTTTCGTGTGGGTTTGTTGTTGGTGCTGAGTGTACGTTGGGCAGAGCGTTAGGCCGGCTGGTAGGTTGGCAGTGCAGCGTGCGCCGACGCCTCTACCTACTCTGCAAGTGCAGAGTCTGTCAACAGATAGATGTGTCCGCTGCTTGGCCGGTGTCAGTGTTGTGGAAGATCCATTAGATGTAGACAATAAGGCTAATCGGTGCTAGTTGCTGAGTTGACAAAAGGTTCGGCCAATGAAAGATTAATGAGCTGCGAGCTCTTGGTCGTGTGTCGTGTAACTATGCTGCCACCCGTGTATAATACCGCTCGTGCATGGGCGCGTGTGCTAATCCGTCGGCTGTATAGCTGTGGAGCGGCAGGTTGCGTGGCCCGGTTTTTGCCGTTCAGAAGCCGGCGCTGCGTCATGGCAGACGGTGAAAAAAGAGCGGGTTTGTTTGCAAAGTAGCCCAACTATGACTTAGCCATTACTGTACGCGGTGGCCGACTTAAGGACTGCCGATCGGGCAAAGCGGCACTGGAGTCAAGGTTGCGCGTGCAGGAATGTGTATGGGTGGCATTAAAAACGTTTCGCGTCTGTCACTAACTGTGGCCACCTATTACGACCGCTCAATCGGGCGCGGTGCTAAGTGCCGGTGGCACGAGCAGCGGCAATCTTGCGATTATGCAAACAGCCCTGCGAATTCCAGACGCGCTCGGGATCAACCCCCAAGTATGTTTGGTCTCCGTGTTGACACTGGGACATTCCGTCCGTTGTCTAGCTGCGCCGCTGCAACAGCTGACCGTAAAGGCGGTGTAGTCGCAGCTGCTGCAGCTGACACAGCGCATCGCTTTTGTGCTCCTGGCTGTGCTGCTGCGCACTGCTCGGCGTCGCTGTACAGTAGGTTTGGCCCAAGGCCTGATGGCCGGCCAGATAGCAGCGAGATGCAGGAATCTGGCAGCAAAAACGGAGGTGCGTACCAGGGCCACGTTGACCGAGGTTAACTAAGACGACGTCTACTAGTTGAGACGTTTGCGCCCGATCGCCCCGGCAGATAACGAGCGTGCCGTCTGGAATGTATGGTCGTGTCGTCTCCAGTTTCACTTTACGTCTTGATCTGCCTGCCCGCCACCCGCTCCCCACCATCCGATCTCCGGCGGCTTTTTGGGAGCCGGCCGGAAATTGCCACGGCCCGTCGGAGCACCTTGTCCTGACATACGAGCTGATTCCCTGAAAAATATTAGCAACCGCGCCGCGCAGGTAGGAATGGCCCCGGCTGAGGCAGCTGACAAGCCGGCGCAACTGTGATAGATGCGTTCGGGAGGGAAGCAACTCTGGCTTTGGCCGCCTCACTGCTACGATGTGTACGATGCTGCCCCGACCTCTCCGGAATCAATCTTGCAATTAGTGGGAGGAAAACGGTTTTCCCAGTGATCTGTCAGATGTGAACTTGGCTCTGAGATCATTGTGAAAGCTAATTTCCGGACCACACACCGACACCTCCTGCTGGCGCTCGGTAAGTACGTGTGTGTATAACCCACGCTACCTAATCTCTGGCTATATTTAGTAAAACAGTGTTGGTTTTTCAGCCCTTTATCTGGCCCACACAGGCCGCTTTGGCAGTGCAAAAAGGTAGCCACGGGCCGTGTTTGTAGTTTGCGAACTGTAATGAACCGGTTGTCACGGGCGAAACGAAAGTAAATAGAGCTAAAACTGGATTTTATCACCCTTTTAGATCGTTTTGGGATGGGCAAAGTTGTCGGGCCGTTTTGGGTTTTTACCTACATCCGTTTTATATGCGTCGGCAATGAATGGGTGCTTAGCTTCCGAACAAGTTTGTTTGTTTTTAGCTGGGTTCGGCTCTGTTTATACACACTAAAAGCACTCCTGCTCCCCACTTCTTGCTCTGCCGCCGTCTGCTCTTAGAGATGGTTCGGCCTCTGCGCGGCATTTCGGCGTTCGCTTTTAGTCACGTACTGTACACACACGCACCTTGCCAACTATTGTAGTCACCTGTGATTCAGCTGTTCTCTGAATAAACGTCTCACGCCTTTTGCAAGGGAAAATGTTATCGCCCAAAATTTCTGCAGGAAAGTTCAGATGTACACACACCGGCAAACTTTTGATTAATGTCAGCCGTTACTAATAGCCCTGAGCAGTTGTGTACACCTCAGATCCGGTGAAATAGTAGCTACGCCTCTGCTGCCTATGTTTCAAGGCAGTACAAATTGTCTTGCGTTATGGCGTTTTGTGTGCTCCTATGTTTTATGCATCGTTTGCTCATCCTGCACCTAAATGTCCTGAATGCATAAATTGTGCTGCTCATGAAACAAGTTTTCAGTTGAAACATTTAAAACATACTGTGACGCGCATTAAACGGCCGTCTAGTATGTGTTGATCGGACTTGCATTGGTCATGACGCAACGCAACTAAGTAAATATTTTGCCGGAAGAGTCTAATGAAGCGATAGCACTGCACTGCGATTTAGTCACATCTGTCATTTTTAATTAGCAGTCGAAACCTAAGACAAATGTGATGGTCCTCAAGTGACCACTCCGTCCAAGGCAAGCATCCGTCAGCCTACAGAGCAAGCGGAATGTAGGTTGTAGGTACGTACGTAGGTGTGCGCGCGTTTTTCATGAAGCAGAAGTGGAACAGCGACGGATCCAGGGTAATCTCTAGAGGGATTTGGAAACTTGTCGCATTCCGGGCTCCAGAAACGGTCGCTCCGTCCGGCTGTGTTTGTGTCTGACAGAGGCAGACCGTCTTCGTTTATCCCTTGCAATCTGACATTCAAAGTCTGCACGCATCGTGTCTGTCAGCGAAGCAATCAGAGCCACCCAAGCACGTTTGCCGTTCGGATAGGCTTGTACACAGGCTTGCGATGTCATTACTTCGGCCAAAATTTGACCGAAGCTTTCCCAGAGGTCAGCCGTAAACCCGTACTCCCGAAGGGACGCGTGATGCGAACCTAAAGTACAACTGCGTCTATCTATTTTGCACGCCAAGAACAAAACAAGCGTACCGGACTTGATTGGCTCTCCAGACGGAAGTCCTTTAGATTCTCTCTCCATATTGAAAATAATTGCGTCAATTAGTCCTGTTAACAGTTTGGCGTGACAGCGAAAGGTGGCGGCGTTTTCTTCAGGCTCGTCCGCACTGCTGGCAGATTGCAAGAGACCATTGACAAAAGTGGCTTTGTAGAAGATTTCGTTGACAACAGGGTACTTCTGGGCTATTCTGGTGAAGACCTCCTCCATCAGCGGAACTGCCGACCCTTTTTCACAGCCTACAAATGCGTGCACTAGCGAAAACCGAGACACAGCGGCACACTTGCCGTTCAGCCTTCTCCAGGTGATTTTGAGGCCTTTCTTCTGTAGGACGGTCAAGTTGGCGTCCAATCGAAGTGGAACGCTGGGTCGTCTGCTCTCGCGACGCGACGATTGCTGCCTTCCCAATCGATCGGCGGTCATCGGTGTGCTCTTGACATTCTCGTTCTCCAGCGTTTGCGCCAGTTTACGCTGACGCACGATTCGGTTGATTATGAACATGACTGACGACTGGGACTGGGACGGACGACCGGGCACGGTAAGCCAGAGGCAACGGCAGCAGAAATAAATGAGCGAAATTAGCCGAAGACGTCCGTGAGAGTAGAGTGCACTCGCTTGTGGGACTCAATTAGACAGTCTTCCTTCGCATACGCCGACTCAACGCTCCGTTTTATGCCTTTCTACGGCTCATTATTATTAATTTGATCGGTGGCATTATATGCTAATCAGCAAAACAATTGCGTGAGTCATCGGACGATTTTGAAACAAACAATTCAGTTGGCCTGTGATTCGGCTCAGTGATTAGTGTGACAGGCATGCAGACAGACGCGCTTTATTGCACATCACGCCGCCATGTACTGACTCTGACTGTACATATTACTTAGCAACAGTACTAGCCATACAGAAAAGCTCGGTCTACAGTACGGTAGAGCTAGTTGAAACTACTGTGTACGTAACCAAATTTTAGCAAAGTCAAAATCTGCAAGCATCCAAACTGACCACGGGCTCACTGCCCACTACTTTAGCAGAATGCAGAGTGTGTTTCGGCACACTCAACAGATCTCCGGCTTCTAGCACCACTGCTTGTCCGTGCATTTCCATTTCAAACCGACCAGACAGCACTCCGTCGATTTTGTCCATCTGGTGCGTGTGCGGCGGGAAGACGGTGCCTGGTGGGTAGGTGTAGCAACTGACTTGGTAGCCGCGCGATTGCAGCTTCTTTCTCATGGCTGCCTCGCTCAGTGCGCCGTCCTTCCCCTCCTCCCACTTCTCCACCGAAACGCTCATCCTCTAAACCACTTGCAACTTCAACCTATCACAGACTGTTTAGCAGAAAAGCACAAAAATTAATTTGAGCTACAATGTACATACTGAGCAGATACTACTACGGCTGGAGATAGCGTTCCTGCATTAAGAATGATCAAAAGAAAGTTGGTGCATACATAGCTCTTAGTAAAAAGTACATTGGTACTTATTGACAAAGAATTACGGAGCAGATGCTCATCCACATCGTACTCATCGCTCAGACGGTGGCAGATCGGGCGCATGCAGTTATACTCAATAATTGATTATAGTCAACCCTCCCTCCATCTTTATTACAAGCTCCGACAGCTAGGCCCCAATGGATCGGTGTCCACTTGTGGGCCAGCCAAATTGACATGAGGTAGGATAACGGGCAGAACAGTGTCGGAGAGCGCATACCGTTCCACTTTTGGAAGCGTTCCACTTTTTTAGGAATGGTCACCCTAAATATTTTGTCCAACTTTTGCTCAAACCAGCTCTAAAATTCAGTAGCCAAATTCAAATTTTGTGAAAAAGTCAGCTTAGAGACGGCAAGTAACGGCATCTAACGGTTCTGGCTCATATCAAAATACAGTTATGTTAAAATAGAGCTCAATCGAAGGCCAACGGTGTATGCCCCAGCCACCATCATCTCCTAGAACTGGAGCTACACTCTCTCGAAGTCGGGTCGGCAGGGATTTTCCGGCTGATTTTCTGGTGTCTGACAGTCTCCATTAAAACGATCACCCTTCATTCCTTTCTTAAACTACGTAGGATCCCGACTCGCATGTGGTTTTGTAGCTGTTCCAATGGCCTTTCAGTTTCTGGTGCTCCCGTTTCCAGATCGCAGCTGGTTAGCGAGATGTTAACCGAAAACCACAAAATTTCCCAAAATGCCACTCCATTTTTTTCGAAAAATCGTTATAACTTTTTCTGCAAAGGCCCTGCCAAGCTAATGTTTTAACAAAAGTTAGACATGAGCTGGCCAAACAAAATTAGCACACTAAAGTGTGCCGTTTGGGGAGACGGGGTGTTTTGGCCTCTCAAATGTGCCCAAAAAATTGTTTCCGCAAAGCTTAATGATTAATATACTGTTCGATCGATGCAGGTTTGTGTGCTAAGTTCGGAAATGCATTCCGTTTAGCTAGCTTCGCTCTGGATCGGGAGAAATCTACATTCAAAGTCGTGACTGACAGTATTTCTCAGGTGCCACTACGTACTCATTAGCATAAACTTAAACGGTGTTACAATTAGAGTGCGAACAATACCTAAAAAACCCAATACCCCAATACCCAATACCCAATACCAATACCTGAGACCCCCAATACCCCAATACCCAATACTTGTGTAGCTGGGCCAAAAATTACATTTCAGTGGACAGGTACATTCTAGTTGTGTACACAAGGTTTTGGCACCGCAATAAAAATTTTTAAAAGAGGCTGGTTGGGCCGCTGCCCAAGCAGGACGAGAAAATTTTGAAAAATTAGCCTTTCAGAAAGCATTTAGAAGCCGTTTAGGCAAAAAATTAGCAGAAATTTACAGTTTTGGTACTTATTATTTCGTAATTCAGTCGCGATTTTTTTCCTAACTCGGCCAGAAATTGTGAACACCACCACGGCAATAGCCATGATGGGTACGGTGCTAGTACATTAGGGTGACATTAATGTCACCATTTTTATTTTAGAAAAGAACAGAGAAATTAATTACTGGTGTAGCAGCGCTTAGAAAAGCGTACACTTTAGGAAATTCTACTAACGTTTAGTTTATTAGGCTGTCCATAAACGATGACATTAGAGGGGGAGGGGGGTCGGCAGAAATGCGACGATAGACGACACACCAGGAGGCGGAGGGGTTAGCAAAGAGCGACCTCGCTTTTTTCGCAATTTTAGAGAACTTTAATTGTATTATTTTCAAGTTAAGTACATTCTGTCAAAGGTTTCTACAGTGCGGAAAAGCTTCCCATAGTGGTTGTAGGGATTTATTCTATTGATTGCGCAGTATGCTAACAAGAAAACATGACAGTTCTGTATGCACTGTACTTTTATCGGGAGGTGGTAAACCGAAAACGACGTTGCCTTAGGGGAAGGGATCCACAAGAAACGATACAAGGCGATTTTGGGGGGAGGGGGCTCCGAAAAATTTGAACGACGTCATTTATCGATGGCTCCTTAACGCGAAAACATCTTGCTAAACGGAATCATCGATCAACTTTTTCGATATTTTTCAGATCAATTTTTCAGGTCAACATCGATTTTTCATTATTTTTAATTGTCCAATTTAGTATTGGGTATTGGGGGGTAAAAACCCCAATACCCAATACCCAATACCTGGAAAACACCCCAATACACCCAATACCCAATACCCAATACCCAATACCAGTTCGCACTCTAGTTACAATGCAGTTTTTCTTGTGTAGTTTAACCTGTTGATTCCGAAAATAACAATATTTTTTACTCTAAGCTGCCTAGTTTTGAAGATATGGGGGTTTTAATGATGGGCGAAGAAAACGAGTGCACTTGATATAAATGTGCTCCTTTGAAAGGAGACACAATTCAGTCACATGTATGTAGAGTACAGTACAAAGCCATAAAATTTTTATCACCTATTGCAGTTTTTGCCACTGACTTCGCTTGACATCTGTTTTTCAATCTGACCACTAATGAGCCATTTTTATACAATGTAGTTCTTATGTCCGCGTACTCAGACAATAGGTTATCTTCAAAGCTAGGCAACGTAGAGGAAAATATTGTTATTTACGGAATCAGCAGGAAAAATTAGATAAGAAAAACTGCATTGTACCGCGATTTATGCTCATACTAATGAGTAGTGTCAGCCGAGAAATACTGTCGGTCACGAGTTTGAATGCAGATTTCTCCCGATCCAGACAGAATCTATCTAAACGGAATGCATTTTCAAACTCATCACGCAAAACTGCATCGAACATTTGACTAACCACTAAGCTTTGCGGAAAAAAATTTTTTTCGAGCACCTTTGGGAGGCCAAAATAGCCCCCTCCCCTAAACAACTCACTTTAGTGCGCTCATTTTGTTTGGCCAACTCATGCCTAACTTTTGATAAAACATTAGCTTGGCAAGGCCTTTGCTTAAAAAGGTATAACGATTTTTCGAAAAAAAGGAGTGGCATTTTTCGGAAATTTCGTAGTTTTCGGTGAATATCTCACTAACCAGCTGCGATCTAGAAACGGGAGTAGCAGAAATCGAAAGGTCATTGGAACAGCTACAAAACAACAGGCGAGTCGGGATCCTAGCTTAAGAAAGGAATGGAGACTGTCAGGCACCAGAAAATCAGCCGGAAAATCCCTGCCGACTCAAATTTGAGGGAGTGTAGCTCCGGTTCTAGGGGGTTGTTGGTGGCCGGGCATACACCGTTGGTCTTCGATTGAGCTCTATTTTAACATATTTTGATATGATCCAGATCCGTGGGATGACCCTACGTACCTGTCGCTTCCCTTCGGCACCTAAGCTGACTTTCTCGCAAAATGCATCTTAAATTTAGAGTTTTTATCAGCCTCGCCGTTTATTCGTGTTCCTGACGCAAAAGGCCTCACAAATTCCAGATCCAGAGTGGGTATAGGTAGTGGAAGCAAAAAATAAGACAAGAGTAGGTACAACTATCCTAAAACTTTGCGACCTAGATAACAAAAATTAAGTCAGATTCAACCAAATCTTTGTTATACATATCCACATTGCCAGACACACCGATATACATGTACTGTACCGACTCAGGATTTTGAATAGAAATAAATAAATAATTACTACTGTTTTGCTTGAAGCTCTGTCGTGTTCTTGGACAACAGACAACTACTAATCTAAAAATCCAAAAAATTATCATTTTTAAATTAGGAATGGAATGGAACCGCATAAACAGAACTACCTACCTAATCAGCCACTCCACGTCTTCTTTATAAGCTTCTGTAGCTACTAATACCCAGTTCATGCAAGATTACTCGTCGGAACGTCTGTTTTTTTCTTTCTACCATCATGCCAAAGGTGGTAATGATACTGATAATACTACATGATTCAGGCTGGCGCTGTCGTGTTTAATCTATTACCACACTCACTATGAACATGGAACGTTGTTTCTCGTTCTGAATTCAACTTAACACACAGTACAACACTGAATACGTGTATTCTCAGCTCAGCGCTTCATCGTGCAGCCAAGCATGTGCATTGACAGCAGCGATCGATCAGTAATCATTCAACAATCAGGTCTTGTGTGTCGGCGTGTTGAGGAGTTATGCGGCGTTTCTTCTTTCGTTTCCGACGCATCTTATAGGCACCGTCTCCTTCTGCAACACTGGTTACGGTAGGTGCTATGGGTGGCAGTCTGGTTGGACGCACTGAACCGCTGAGGCCGCCTACAACTTGCAGACTGAGTTAGAGACAATTGCGGCTGTCGTACCGTCGTCATCTGCTTGTTCTTGTTCGGTCAGAGTTCTGATATTGCGAGCCAAGGCTTTGGGGCTCATGTTTATGATGGCTCCCAGCTGTGAAAGAAATCTCTGTCTTTGTTCCTAAACTTAGTAGCAGTATGCGTACGTACAGTACATCCCATCCCAATCTCTCTCGCGCTTTCGCCGTTTGTTCGTGTTCGCCTACATGCGTATAAAACAAATTTGTACGCCTTTTTGACTGTGACAGCTGGTGCCGGTCACAGACATACACACACAAGTGAGTTTATGTTTCTCTAATCTG
This sequence comes from Sabatieria punctata, assembly GCA_030248155.1. Taxonomy (NCBI): domain Eukaryota; kingdom Metazoa; phylum Nematoda; class Chromadorea; order Araeolaimida; family Comesomatidae; genus Sabatieria; species Sabatieria punctata. The sequence goes on along the minus strand of JASANB010007513.1, from coordinate 1,195 downwards.
GAAAAGATTTGTATTTGCACTCTCTACAGTGGCAGCATCAAAAGAAGAGCCAGCCAATATGAAATTAATAGCCTAGCTCACCAAAAGAGACGCGTCGAGTTGCCGCTGCAGGTCTCGATTAAGCAAGTGGCGTTGTCGTTGCAGTTCCGCTCTGGCCTGTACCTCCAATCTGTCGAGAGCTTTTTTATGTCGCGCATTCAATTTGTTTTGGTGTAATAACGTTGTAGCGAAACTAAAACCCAGTTTGTTGTCAGGTCAATCTTACGCTCTGACACCTCATTCGGTTTTTCATTGACTCGTTCAGCATTTCTTGCTCTTCCTCTTCAAACTTTGTCTCGAGAGACCTTAAAATCAATCAACAAACAACAAAATGAATCAAGTTTTGCGATTTTACTTTCTCCGTTGCAGACGCTTTTCTTCCAATTTTCTGCGCAGATTGTCCATTTGTTTTTGACGAGTTTCATCTAGTCGTTTATTGAGGAGTTCAGCCTAAAGCAAAATTCGCAATTACTGGAGAACACCATCAGGTCAGACGCAAGCAACCAAGGTTTGCAACGTCTCTGTCTAACTATTGAAGGAATGCGTGATTCAGAGTGTTTGTATTGTCGAGTTATCGAGCGGTTGCGTGTGTCCGTACGTTTGAGAGTGTGTGTGTTTGTGTCTGCGTGTGTTGTGTTGTGTACGACCTTACTAGTAAAGACCTCACTTTCCTTTCACTATGTAATGTACCTGTTGCTTGTGCTCAGTCAGAAGCTGATCAATTTGCGTGCTGTCGACGGTTTCCAAATTTTTAGCTTTTTCTTGAAGTTCCAGTTCCATTGCACGCATCGACTAAATTGCTGACAGGTTTATCTACAGTACAAATCACGAACAGAATCACAAAGTTCGCCCGACAGGCCTGACTGGGTCGCTAAAAAGGTATCTCATAACATGCGGAGTTTGCTATTAGCGAGCGATAAACGAGGCTGCTGCTGGCCGGCCGGCCGCTGGGTTCGGCAGTTTAATAGAGCCTGCCGTACTAGCTCGCTAAAGTTCGGCGAGATTCGCCAGCTGCTGGCTGGCCACTGGTCACTTGCCCGGCCAATTAGATCAAATTACAATAACAGCTCGCTAAGGTTTGGTAGTGGCGAGCCTGGCTTGCTAATGGCTCGCTAAACAGCTGCTTAGCGAACTTTGTGATTCTGTTCGTGATTTG
>JASANB010007512.1:0-11010 GCA_030248155.1 Sabatieria punctata | reverse complement strand
GCTTGTTGTAGTTTGTTTTTCTTATTTGGGGTCAGTGACCTTACTTTACAGCCTGTTATTTAGTCAGTGGGACGCCTTTACAAAGTTTTCTTTTATTTGGTAAAGTGACCCCACTTTGTGTGTCCTTTTTTGTTTGGTCAGTGACCTATTTTTTGCCTTTTATTTGGTCAGTGAGCATTTGGCTGTCCTTTTATAGCAGTTTGGCCTGTGACTATTTTTACAGTTCTTTTATTTCTTTGGTCAGTGACCTTTACCATTTGTGCTTTCCTTTGGGGTTGCGATTCTACTTTACAAAGCTCAAAGAAGTCATGACCTCTTGCGTTTTCATTTGGTCAGCACTTATTTCAGCTCTTTATTGCCAGTGCTCCTTGCATTTTTACAAGTCAGTTGGTATCAGTGACCTACTTTTTTGTCCTTTATTTGGCCAGTGACCTACTTTACAGTTTTTTTTTTGGCCAGTGACCTACTTTACAGCCTGCTATTTGGCCAGCGACCTACTTTACAGCCTTTTATTTGGTCAGTGACCTACTTTTAGCAGCCATTAATATGGTCAGTGACCTACTTTACAGCCTTTTTTATTTGGTCAGTGACCTACTTTTAAAATCCTTTTATTTGGTCAGTGCCCTACTTTTTACAGCCCTTATATTTCGGCTCTTAATGACCTATCTTTTGTGCGGCCTGTGACCTAATTACCTTGAGGTCACTGACCAAATAAAAGGCTGTAAAGTAGGTCACTGACCAAATAAAAGGCTGTAAAGTAGGTCACTGACCAAACAAAAGGCTGTAAAGTAGGTCACTGACCAAATAAAAGGCTGTAAAGTAGGTCACTGGCCAAATAAAAGGCTGTAAAGTAGGTCACTGACCAAATAAAAGGCTGTAAAGTAGGTCACTGACCAAATAAAAGGCTGTAAAGTAGGTCACTGACCAAATAAAAGGCTGTAAAGTAGGTCACTGGCCAAATAAAAGGCTGTAAAGTAGGTCACTGGCCAAATAAAAGGCTGTAAAGTAGGTCACTGACCAAATAAAAGGCTGTAAAGTAGGACACAGGCCAAAGAAAAGGCGGTAGCACTGACCAAATAAAAGGCTGAAATAGTAGGTCACCTAGACCAAATAAAAGGCTGTAAAGTAGGTCACTGACCAAATAAAAGGCTGTAAAGTAGGTCACTGACCAAATAAAAGGCTGTAAAGTAGGTCACAGGCCAAATAAAAGGCTGTAAAGTAGGTCACTGACCAAATAAAAGGCTGTAAAGTAGGTCACTGACCAAATAAAAGGCTGTAAAGTAGGTCACTGGCCAAATAAAAGGCTGTAAAGTAGGTCACTGACCAAATAAAAGGTTGTAAAGTAGGTCACTGACCAAATAAAAGGCTGTAAAGTAGGTCACTGACCAAACAAAAGGCTGTAAAGTAGGTCACTGGCCAAATAAAAGGCTGTAAAGTAGGTCACTGACCAAATAAAAGGCTGTAAAGTAGGTCACTGACCAAATAAAAGGTTGTAAAGTAGGTCACTGACCAAATCACTGACCAAATAAAAGGCTGTAAAGTAGGTCACTGACCAAACAAAAGGCTGTAAAGTAGGTCACTGGCCAAATAAAAGGCTGTAAAGTAGGTCACTGGCCAAATAAAAGGCTGTAAAGTAGGTCACTGACCAAATAAAAGGTTGTAAAGTAGGTCACTGACCAAATAAAAGGCTGTAAAGTAGGTCACTGACCAAACAAAAGGCTGTAAAGTAGGTCACTGGCCAAATAAAAGGCTGTAAAGTAGGTCACTGACCAAATAAAAGGCTGTAAAGTAGGCCACTGGCCAAATAAAAGGTTGTAAAGTAGGTCACTGACCAAATAAAAGGCTGTAAAGTAGGTCACTGACCAAACAAAAGGCTGTAAAGTAGGTCACTGACCAAACAAAAGGCTGTAAAGTAGGTCACTGGCCAAATAAAAGGCTGTAAAGTAGGTCACTGACCAAATAAAAGGTTGTAAAGTAGGTCACTGACCAAATAAAAGGCTGTAAAGTAGGTCACTGACCAAACAAAAGGCTGTAAAGTAGGTCACTGGCCAAATAAAAGGCTGTAAAGTAGGTCACTGACCAAATAAAAGGCTGTAAAGTAGGCCACTGGCCAAATAAAAGGTTGTAAAGTAGGTCACTGACCAAATAAAAGGCTGTAAAGTAGGTCACTGACCAAACAAAAGGCTGTAAAGTAGGTCACTGGCCAAATAAAAGGCTGTAAAGTAGGTCACTGACCAAATAACAGGCTGTAAAGTAGGTCACTGGCCAAATAAAAGGCTGTAAAGTAGGTCACTGGCCAAATAAAAGGCTGTAAAGTAGGTCACTGACCAAACAAAAGGCTGTAAAGTAGGTCACTGACCAAACAAAAGGCTGTAAAGTAGGTCACTGGCCAAATAAAAGCTGTAAAGTAGGTCACTGACCAAATAAAAGGCTGTAAAGTAGGTCACTGGCCAAATAACAGGCTGTAAAGTAGGTCACTGGCCAAACAAAAGGCTGTAAAGTAGGTCACTGGCCAAATAAAAGGCTGTAAAGTAGGTCACTGACCAAATAAAAGGCTGTAAAGTAGGTCACTGGCCAAATAAAAGGCTGTAAAGTAGGCCACTGACCAAATAACAGGCTGTAAAGTAGGTCACTGACCAAATAAAAGGCTATAAAGTAGGTCACTGACCAAATAAAAGGCTGTAAAGTAGGCCACTGACCAAATAAAAGGCTGTAAAGTAGGTCACAGGCCAAATAAAAGGCTGTAAAGTAGGTCATTGACCAAATAAAGGGCTGTAAAGTAGGGCACTGACCAAATAAAAGGTTTTAAAGTAGGTCACTGACCAAATAAAAGGCTGTAAAGTAGGTCACTGACCAAATAAAAGCTGTAAAGTAGGTCACTGACCAAATAAAAGGCTGTAAAGTAGGTCACTGGCCAAATAACAGGCTGTAAAGTAGGTCACTGGCCAAACAAAAGGCTGTAAAGTAGGTCACTGGCCAAATAAAAGGCTGTAAAGTAGGTCACTGACCAAATAACAGGCTGTAAAGTAGGGCACTGGCCAAATAAAAGGCTGAAATAGTAGGTCACTGACCAAATAAAAGGCTGTAAAGTAGGTCACTGACCAAATAACAGGCTGTAAAGTAGGTCACTGGCCAAATAAAAGGCTGAAATAGTAGGTCACTGACCAAATAAAAGGCTGTAAAGTAGGTCACAGGCCAAATAAAAGGTTGTAAAGTAGGTCACTGACCAAATAAAAGGCTGTAAAGTAGGTCACTGACCAAACAAAAGGCTGTAAAGTAGGTCACTTGCCAAATAAAAGGCTGTAAAGTAGGTCACTGACCAAATAACAGGCTGTAAAGTAGGTCACTGGCCAAATAAAAGGCTGTAAAGTAGGCCACTGGCCAAATAAAAGGTTGTAAAGTAGGTCACTGACCAAATAAAAGGCTGTAAAGTAGGTCACTGACCAAACAAAAGGCTGTAAAGTAGGTCACTGGCCAAATAAAAGGCTGTAAAGTAGGTCACTGACCAAATAACAGGCTGTAAAGTAGGTCACTGGCCAAATAAAAGGCTGAAATAGTAGGTCACTGACCAAATAAAAGGCTGTAAAGTAGGTCACAGGCCAAATAAAAGGTTGTAAAGTAGGTCACTGACCAAATAAAAGGCTGTAAAGTAGGTCACTGACCAAACAAAAGGCTGTAAAGTAGGTCACTGGCCAAATAAAAGGCTGTAAAGTAGGTCACTGACCAAATAACAGGCTGTAAAGTAGGTCACTGGCCAAATAAAAGGCTGTAAAGTAGGTCACTGACCAAATAAAAGGCTGTAAAGTAGGTCACTGGCCAAATAAAAGGCTGTAAAGTAGGCCACTGACCAAATAACAGGCTGTAAAGTAGGTCACTGACCAAATAAAAGGCTATAAAGTAGGTCACTGACCAAATAAAAGGCTGTAAAGTAGGCCACTGACCAAATAAAAGGCTGTAAAGTAGGTCACAGGCCAAATAAAAGGCTGTAAAGTAGGTCATTGACCAAATAAAGGGCTGTAAAGTAGGGCACTGACCAAATAAAAGGTTTTAAAGTAGGTCACTGACCAAATAAAAGGCTGTAAAGTAGGTCACTGACCAAATAAAAGCTGTAAAGTAGGTCACTGACCAAATAAAAGGCTGTAAAGTAGGTCACTGGCCAAATAACAGGCTGTAAAGTAGGTCACTGGCCAAATAAAAGGCTGTAAAGTAGGTCACTGGCCAAATAAAAGGCTGTAAAGTAGGTCACTGGCCAAATAATAGGCTGTAAAGTAGGTCACTGGCCAAATAAAAGGCGGAAAACTTGGCACTGGGTAAATAAGCTAAGCGCACGTTCAATGCAGAAAACTACGAAATCACTTCAAAAGAATGCTACCTTATGAATGGTGGACATTCTGCACTGGTTCCAGACCGAATGACCGAACTGGAGACCCCTGACAAATTCCAAATACTCATCAATCAGAACTGGAAAGGTAATGCCACATAGCTTCCTCCATTGATTGCCTGCTTCGCGCGAGCCAACACACACGATCGCTATGTTGCATAACAGATTCTTCAAAAAATGCACCACCCTAGTTAAGCAAATGTATTGATTCTACTTCCGAATACCCGAAACTTTTTGGCGTTTTCGTGCAGAGACTGTACATGGTTGAAGCAGGTGGGTCATCCGTAGAAACAGAGCAGCACGAACAGCCCGGTTCGCCCGTATTTGGGATTAAGGCAGCCTTGAAGTGTGACACTCTGATGACGCTCGCAGTCCACCATTCGTATTGAGCCGAAAACCATTTCAGATCGATATAGGATTGGAGCGAAAACGGCGGCAAATTCAAAACACTCACTGGCATCGGTCAGTTTGATGTTGCCGTCGCGAATTTGCACCTGTTGATGGTCCTCCAACTTGGCGTCGATGTCTTGAAGCATCGCTTCCCACCGATTTTCGGCGTCCACAAGACGCATGTAAGCCGTTTGGTCGACTGCAAGTGGAAACGGACTTTTTGAATGATTGGAGAGACTATACTGTACCAGGTGGGTTCTTTATTCTCTCGTACAGTTCCTCTGTTGTCTTCACATCGAAAGCAGCGTACAATTGACTGTAGATGGCAACCAAACAGCCGAAAACGTCGCTATCTTTGAAGTTTTCTCTGAATAGCTTCTCAACGTCTTTATGCTGCAGGTCCCATTTGTATCTGAACCAAAAATAGGCTGGGAAATGTTTTTCTGTATGCAAGAAACAAAGGACACCATTCAACTATTTTCAAATTTCTCTAACCTCTCACCAACGAGGGCAATGAAATTTTAAAAAATTAGCTTTTAAAAACGCATTTAAAAGACTTTCTGAGCATAAAAATAACAGAGTAATTATATAAACGCCTACAAACTGTTGCCACTTTATGGAACTTGACTTTTAGTTATTAACATATCATGACAAGCCAGGCCCGGCTCTAACCTCATCGCAACTCCGTCCGGCCAGGCCCGGCCGGCTCAGGTCCGGGCAGCCCTTTGCAGGTCTGTTAACCACAAACCAGGGTAAGGAAAGCAAATATGTACAGGAAAATTGAACGAATAAGTATGTAAATTGTACGTATAAACAAATAGAAATCTGTCGATAACTACGGTAGGTAGACTTCTCACCTAATAAACCAAAATTAATGGTACTCGGATTTTTCGTAAAAGCGCTCATCGGCGTTTATTCAGTTCTGGCAGTTTTCACAGATTCAATAATAATCTAAATATGCACTTAGGGTTGGCAATTATTTGTAAAGTACTGTAGATGGGCGCTTATTTGGAAACAGCAACTGCTCTCTGACTGAGCGCTTCCTATCTGTGATTCGATTGTTTCACTGAGTTTTCGACAAAAACTGATAATATCGTTTTTGTTTCATGAAACTCAAGCTTTTCACCCGGATTTCTCAGTTATTAACTCATTTTTCGTGGCGTGGCAGTCTAGCGCTGCCATTCTTAACTTTTCTTAACATTAAAAATATATTTTTAAATGGATTACGATCTCCTGACACACACACTGCACGCATACATGTAAAAGTCATCCGCCGAAGGTGTTTGCGGGGTCTGAGCCGCTGGCCGGCCGGGGGGGGCTCTGAGCCGAAATTCTAGGCAGGAGGGTCGGGCACTAAAAAACGCTCAAATATCGCAATTTTTCGGCTAAAACTCGTCAAAAATAGCGAATGTGGACTCAAATACAGTTGCAAAGTGCTGTTTTACAGGCGATTAAAAATCGTCTCGGGGGTCTGGCCCAAGTCGGGTGGGGGGCAGACCTCCTGTTACGTGTACGACCGCAAGTGTTGCCAGAATAGACTGTACATACAGTAGTTGCCTATACATACAGTAACCGAGACAAATACCGTACCTGTCTAGCAGAGCAACCATACTGTCTAGAGCGCTCTGTACTGCATCTGGGCCACTGACCATGTTGACTGCTGGCTGACAAAGGGCCTGGCCGGCCGAGGGAAAGCCAGAAAACAAGCACTTCTAATAGGCAGAACGGCTCAAACTAATAATAAGTTGCTAGGCGGCGCCTTCTCTCTCCAATCAATAGAAACAATGAGCTGGAGAGCGGCAATCTGCCGAGATTTCATGACGTCAGCGCGCCACTTAATCAAGTATTAGTCGAGTCTGCCTCTAAAGTAACTGGCCGGGCCGGCTAATAAGTCGACAGCCGGCTTGTACTAAGCAAATGTGACTCTGTTTCGGCACAAACAGCTCCGAACATTGCATCATGTAATCACTAAAGAAACTGGATGCTATATAAAAGCCAGATTTTGACTTATGGAATTGAAACATGAACCAAACGGGTTACATTACGTATTCACTGCTTGCGTTTGTGGGTTAGTTTAGCTTTTATCAAACAACAACGGAAAATTCTAGACTAAAACTGCAAAAGAAAGAATCAGCCAAATGTTTTGTCTTGCTGCGTGTTATATTGAAACATAAACCGAACGGGTGCTCTATTTCTTAAAAAAAATAGCACGGGTGGGGTTCGAACCCACGCGGACATTCGTCCATTGGATCTTAAGTCCAACGCCTTAACCACTCGGCCACCGTGCTGATAAGATATCAACGGTACCTGAAATAGGGCATTAGACTCATTTGCACAAAATGCATGGCCCCTATAGGGTACCATACATAATACTACACAGTCCGTGAACGTGGGAGGGGTACCATATTTGGTGCGACTAACCTAGGCACAGACAGACAGACAGAGTTTACTCCTATGTGATGCCAGACACCCAGCAGGTAAAACGGCAGGAGCATTCACATGACAACTAATTTACAGATATAGACAATCCTTGTGCTATAACATAATCCTTAAAGACGTCATTAAAAACAAATTGACCTTAGGTGCCAAAATTCGGGGAATTTTATGTGTTAAAGTTTGGTGCACTAGGCTTGACTCATTCCCGAGAAATTTCAAAAAAAGTGAAATTTGGTAATTTCAATAGTGAAAGCCGGTCACCGAAAAAATGATCACATTTCTTTTTACTGCCATTTCCGCAAATTTTGACCAAATAGGTTGAAATTTGGAACATAGGTGCCAAAGTACGGGGAATTTTATGTGTTAAAGTTTGGTGCACTAGGCTTGACTCATTCCCGAGAAATTTCAAAAAAAGTCAAATTTGTTAAATCAATAGTGAAAGCCGGTCGCCGAAAAAATGATCGCATTTCTTTTTACTGCCAATTCCGCAAATTTTGGCTAAATAGGCTGAAATTTGGTTCATAGGTGCCACAATTCGGGGAATTTTATGTGTTAAAGTTTGGTGCACTAGGCTTGACTACTTCCCGAGAAATTTCAAAAAAAGTGAAATTTGGTAATTTCAATAGTGAAAGCCGGTCACCGAAAAATGGAAACATTTCCCTTTCCAGTATCTTTTTTAATTTTTGTCGGAATTGGATGAAATTTGGAGGCTAAACGCAGAAGTTCAGGTTAATTCGTGTGAAATAAGTTGACGCATGAACTCCAACGCTATCGTTAGAGTTTAGGGGATAATGTAATGTAACGTTTTTTCGGTGACCGGCTTTCACTATTGAAATTACCAAGTTTCACTTTTTTTGAAATTTCTCAGGAATGAATCAAGCCTATTGCACCAAACTTTAACACATAAAATTCCCCGAAATTTGGCACCTATGATCCAAATTTCAGCCTATTTGGTCAAAATTTGCGGAAATGGCAGTAAAAAGAAATGTGATCATTTTTTGAGACACCCTGTAGAAGAGTAAACAAACATTATCACTTGAGCCCTCACTAGCCAGACTAACTCAATACTGTTAGAAAAAGAACAGCAAAGACCAAAATTGGTATGATAAAACAAAACAACAAATAAATCAAACTGCTGTAAGAAAATTTGCATAACGATTTTATTAATGGGACCTCTCAGGCACTGTTTTATGTCTCTTTCTTGGATTATTTGTGTGTAACACGTGTATTTCTGTTCTGAAACGACTCAGGAAGGCGCTAGAAGGCATTAGGAATCGTAAAACTAAGCCAGGATACACAGAAACTGAGCTGGAGTTTTTCCGCGATTTTGGAAAAAAGCCTAAAAAAATGAAAAAAGCCGAGGTTTTTCGGTAAAATATCCATCTATGGTTAGAGCCAATGATTCTCTTGTACTTTGCTAATCAGTTTTCAAAGTAAATGGAGTTGACGCTCCCTATGATAACAAAAATGCTTCTGAAAACACCGATTAGTCTTCGATTTTAGTGACGGAAATGTCAAATTCTCGGTTATCAAAGCCAATTTAATTAACGGTTAGTTATTTCTGAGTATATTTGATACAACTAGAGACGCAACCATTACTTGTACCTATCTTTTCGGGGCCTGAGGACCGCTCCCTGAAATTTTCTCGAGGGCACGGGCTGTTTGGGAACACCCTGCTCCTGCTACGAACTGTCTGAAAAAGGTAGTCAATTGCGGTAGACCGTGTAGTACAGGGATTAGAACTTTTGTTATGCATGCATGATCTGTTTTCAACAGCATCTAGGGCCCGACCGGATATCCGGATCCGGATCCGGATCCGAATATTACCTGCCGGATATGCCGGATATCAGTCACAGATGAGAAAACGTGATTTTTTACGTATTTTGAACATAATTTTGCATTCGACTGAATGCTTGTTAGAAATTTCTTGAGGCGATTGTAATCCATGACCCCAGTAGTTCGTATAACCCTGATTTCTGTGCAAAGGATAACACCCTCATTTTTGACAATACTAATTTTTCACCTTGACTGAAAGTAAAAATCCGCCAGATTTTAACCGGTTTTGTGAAAAAGCTGAGCTCTTCAGGTTTCTTAAGTCCATATAAAGATTGGTTAACTTGCAAAATTTGGCAAAGATCCGATGAAGGGTTCTTGAAATTTTTACGTTAAAAATTGACATCTGAAAATTCGGGTCAGTTCATTTCGGAAGGGGATAACTCCAAGCTACAGAAGGCGAGCAGGCTAGGACTTGGCCAAAACAAACTAAAGAAAAATAATAATACTAATGTGATACAATGAACATCACAAAACCGCCAAGCAGACTGGATTTCTATGTTTAGGATAGTCGCCTTGTTTTTCCTAATTTTTCATTTAATTAAAAATAAAAAATCTAAAATAAATAAACCAACTATTATTGAGGCAAGTTTATACTGTAAATCTGTACTTTACAGAGATCAAAGCGTCTCTTTTCAGTTGCAGAATGGAGATGAATGGCTTGAGACTCTAAACTCAACTCGCAAAGAATGGAAATCTCTCTCAACCGAGATTTTTTAAATTCATAATTTTTTAGTTTGTAAAACTAGGACAGGTCTACCAAAAGGTCGGCTAAGTATACCACATTAGAGAGAACAAATTTGAACATGCAAACAATAATTTAGCCAAAAGTCTGTAATGTCAACCATTTTTATCTAAAAATTACGAAATGAGCTGAACTTTCATGCCAAGCTGTGTTTCCCCTTCAGTTTTTTTCAGATGAGGTCTGTATCTGTAAAATAGTTATGCCTAATAAATGCTAAAGATTGCACTCCACGACCAAACTCGAAAATGCTTGGAAAGCGTCCAGTTATCAATTTCTAGCCGCGGCGATAAAATATGCAAATATGCAAAAAAATATGTACATATCTCATTTTTGCATGCATATGATATATGCATCGCAAAAACCCGATATTATCCAACTATAGTTTGAACTACAATTATTAGATGTTGTTTTGAATCAACTGTTATAGAACAAAGAAATGTATATACGTGGTTTATTGCATTATAAAAAAATTTTAAGTTGATCAATGATATCCGGCATGATCCGGGATCGTAAAATCTATTTATTATAAATTGATAAGAAACTTATACAAGAAAACCATTGCCTCTAATAAATTTGACATGCAGAATCGATTTCTTCCCAACAAAATAGTCTAGAACAAGTACATATGGGCAGAAGTTTCTCTGCAACTTTCCAGATTGGACCTGTTTATGGACCGGGATAATTATTCATCAGACTAATTCGTTTGTAGCATTGATTTTCCACCGACCTATTTGAAGTTTTGTGGCCAACCCGTAGCAATTGCCGGCACAGTTGGTGTAGTGGTTTAGGCCGCCTGGCCACTGTGCGCGACGTCGTGCGCTCATCCTCTCGGCGCGGCAAGTTTCTTGCCGCAAAGAGTTGGTCGTCGGCACAACGCTCCACCCAGGCCACCGAAAGCTGGTGACAGAGAGTAGGTAAAATGGGAACCAACTGGATCTGCTTTGCACCGAAGCATACGCATACCACGTTGGAGTAAATCTACGATGTCAGGAGTTGTCTGAGAAACCAACGATGCTGGGAGCCCTCTGGCATATGGGGCACCGGCGGGAGATGTCAGCAGCATGGCTAGGAGTTGCTGGCAGTGAAAGAAGGGCAACGTCCGAGATGACGAATAACGCGTCGCGAAATGGACCACGAGCCTGATCGGATCGGATCAAACCATAGCAATTAAAAGAAGACTAAACAATAAAAGAATATTTACTTCGATAATAAACTACATAATAGT
>JASANB010007511.1:0-12026 GCA_030248155.1 Sabatieria punctata | reverse complement strand
GCTACAGCGAAAAATACTGGTGCTGTTTTTTGGCACACCCTGTATAATAGTCTCCTGTTAATTTTAATTTAGATTTAATATTAATACTATTAAATAATAATTTTAATAGTATTTTAATAGCATTTTAATAGTATATTCTAAAATGAACTTAACAAGTTTTGGACACTCTTCACCGAATTGGGGAAAGAACATCTATTGCTTGAAGTTGCTAGTGTAAGTTGAAAATTTAATCAGAGATCCAACTTAAAAGCATTTTTTCTGATTAAATTTATAACCATTCGTTTTAATGGACTTCGTCTGAACATGGTTTTAAGATATTGGAAATTGCATGCAAACAGATTGTAGCCATGGAATTGAAAGTCTCTAGACGTGTGGGAGGTGCCTCTGGATTCGCAGCCAGCAATTCTACCTCATCCTCTTCGTCTGACAGATTAGAGGACTCCTGCGTGTGAAGAGCGACAAGCTTCTCATTTGATACTTGCTCATTTATCTAACATTTTTTGTTTAGCTAGCGAAATCCATTGAAATTTTGAGGCGCCAACTTGCGTCCGGATTAAAGAGTCAGGCACTAGAATTTGTCCAGATTAACAAATCATTTAACGTTTAAAAATCTAAGTTGGGACCTAGAAAAACGTGTTCGGATTAACGAATTAGGATCCAGAATCCGGATTAACGAGACATATATATACAACTGTAGCATGTTGAAAATTGGGACCTGCCCAAATCTTGTCCGGAAGGTGAATATCCGGATTAACGAGGTCCGGATTAATGAGACATGACTGTACATACTGTAGCTTATTCAGCAGATTCAGGTCCTTTTGTCGTTCATGCTTATTAGTGAGAAACGTTCCACTGTTTCCAACATTTGAGATTCAGTATGCAGTGAGAAACCTTCAATTTTTAACATTTTCTAAGGTGAAATTTTTATTTAAATTCTTGTATTGCAGGTAACTCTTTCATTGTCAAACAAGGTCAAACTATTAAAATGCTATTAAAATACTATTAAAAATAAATTTTAATATTCAGCCCCTCTTTGTATTTTTAATTTAATTTAATATAATAGTAGACCCTCTAGTTTAATATTAATATAGATTAAATACTATTAAAATGGCACTATTAATAATAGTTTTATTTTAATGTTAATATATTAAAATCACAGTACTAACTATTGATTTAGCTCATAGCCGAAAATTTGTGTCTTTATTTGAAAGTACCTGAACCTGAACCTGAGACCTGGGTACTTTTGAAAAATGTACCTGAACCTGAACCTGAACCTGCAATTGGATTTTAGAGATACCTGAACCTGGACTTACCTGAAACTTGGTGGTACCTACCAACTGTAAGCTCAAGACAGCTCAAACGGCCGATTAGGGACTCAATTTATTTACATAAAATTACATTAAAAATTCGGAAAATTTCCATGAAAAATGACTACAAATTGACTACAAATTAGCAAATTATGAAAAAGTAGTTTGTTGTCAATTTGTAGTCAGCCGAAATAATATGTAGTCTTAGTTAATTTGTAGTCTTGATGACGTCATAATCGTCGAAAATATGTAGTTTGTAGTTAGTAGTACAGTTGCTAGGTACTACAGTTGATAGGTACCACCAAATTTCAGGTAAGTCCAGGTTCAGGTATCTCTAAAATCCAATTTCAGGTTCAGGTTCAGGTACAGGTACATTTTTTAAAAGAACCCAGGTGACAGGTTCAGGTTCAGGTACTTTCAAATAAAGATACAAATTTTCGGCTATGAGCAGACTTCTTTCTAATAAGCTGGCTTATACAAACTCGTAGCAATTTTGTGCACCAGATAGACGGAATTCTTTTTCTAAATTACTTGCTGACAAAGGGTAATGCCTTTTTTCCAGATCCAGAGCAATACTAGCCTGACTAAAGGCACGCTCTAGCTCTACTGTAGCAGAGGAGGCAAGTATCTATAGAGAATCAACAGGCTTTCAACAAAAACTTTCATAAAGGCAATTTGCGGATGGGGCTTTTCCCTATAATCGCCTCCATTTTTAAGTCATAGTACACGTAGGTGAAGATAATGTGCATTAGACGCTTCACGCACACCATTTTTAAGAACAAAACTGTAGAGCGTCAAGCAATATCTGATCTAACCAATTTAAACCGTTGACAGTACGTGCTACTTGTAAGTTTAAGACAAGAAAAACCTGAAAAGTAGGTACCGACCTAGTAGGTGTCAGGTATGTACTTTTACTTTCAAGTAGGTTCAGGTTCACAATTTTCAGGTTAATACCCAGGTTTCAGGTTCAGGTTCAGGTATACCTACCAACTGTAGTTAGTAGTTTGTAGTACTACAAATTAGGTCTAGTTGCGTATTGCGTATGCGTAATGCGTAATCTCAGAAACATTCAGAAATTTTACTGAACCGCTTTTTTGGCTCTACAGTATGCTGTTTAGGTATCCAACTTTACAATCCAGGTTTTTTTAGACATACTTGAGGCTTGGTGATTAATTCCTGACTAGACCTAATTGGTAGTGACTACTGTTGTTTGGGTATGGGATTTTCAGGAATCGGTTCGGTATGGGTAGGTATTCGCAAAAATACCGGTATTTATTCGGTATTTGCTGAAAATGCTTTACAAAGTCAAAACACTGAATTTCAATTTACAAGGCCATGGAATTACTCACTTCCAAGGTCAGAGGCTAGAAAATTCATCAAAATCAATGGGATTTACAGTTTTTTGGAATTTTTGGAAATTATTTTTGGTTTTACTGCAGTGAAACTCGTTTAAATAAATTATTTTAGTTATGAGAAATGCTTCAATTGTACTGTAGTTTTAAGACCTGCTAGTGTACAGTACAGATACCGAACGACCAGTGACAAAATCCGGGCTATTCTGTTTCCTTGTTTTTTCTTGTGAATGTACTGTACATAGGTTTATTAGGTTTATTACAACGCACATGAACACCGGACAGACCAGTAAACAACTCATAAAGGGCCACATGCGAGTACATTCAGTACATAAAGTACATTCAGACTTGATTATTACGGAGTTGTGTGAAGTTAAGCCAAAACTAGGCCAAACGCTTTCTAATGACAGTTTAGGTAAGGTACAGTAGTTTGGTTGGGAGAGGGAATAGGAGGGTCAGAGGACTAAAAGTCATTCAAATTCGATATTTTAAAAGGATATCAACAGAATGTGTTTCTGCATGCCCGAAAAATACAAACTTGCAAAGAAAACATTGTGATCATAGCGAATTTTAGATAAAAATTGCACTAAGCTGGACAAAAAATACCGATTCCCAAATACCTGGGTATTCCCAAAATAATCGGTATACCCGGTATGTGTATTTATTAAAATACCTGGAATCGGTAGGTATTTATTGGGTAGGTATTCCCAAAAATACCCATTTTTCGGTATGAGTTCGGTATACCCAATCAACAGTACCCAGACCAGGTCGATTGTGTTAAATGTATGAGGCTCAACTGTGGGTTTCCAACTTTTTCGTCAATTATGATACATATACAAGGTGTGTCAAAAAAAACAACCCAGCAGATTTTTCGCTGTAGCAACCGCAAATTTCAAGCGATTTGAATGAATCCTTTTTTAAATGAAAGATAAATAAATTCTTGAAAGATAGATGTACCGTATATTAAGATAACCTTCTTAGTTCCTGAGATATTTGTCCTCAGAGTCAAAACAGAGATTTTGGCAATGAACAAGAGTGATAAAGAACAATCCAGCAGATTTTTTACTTTGGCAACCATGAATCTGAACTGATTTGAATGAACCCTTTTTTTAATGAAAGACTGATAAAATTCAAAGATTGGTGCATTTTTTATTGAGATTCACTGCTTAGTTTTTGAGATATTAGCCCTCAAAGTCGAAACAGATTTTGGCAAAGAACAAGAGCGATTCCTTTGCATTTCATGATAAAGTAGATTCCTACTGCTGGGGCTAATGATATTTTAGTGTTGAAGTAAACCGAGTTTCTGTGTCACCAGTAAAGCCTCCCATAGCCCTTAGGAGTAGCAGCAATCCGTTTTGTTACAAAGTGCAGAATAATAAAAAAATCCCTCTTGTTCACTGTCAAAATCACTGTTTTGACTTTGAGAGCCAATATCTCAGGAACTAAGCAGAGTACATTAATGAAAATTTCAGCAATCGTTTAAGAATTTATTTATCGTTCATTTACAAAGGGATTCATTGAAATCGGTTGAGATTTGCGGTTGCTACAGCAAAAACTCTGCTGGGTTGTTTTTTTTTGGCACACCCTGTACATATAACTGAAATACTGTCAGAAATTGCACTACGTACTTGAAATGGTTTGAAAACACCAGTAAAAATTAGTGAAATGAGTAGCACTTAGTGGTAAAAATAGAAATCAAGTAAAAAAACAATAATTTCAGTGGGGGAAAAGTAAAATAAAACCCACTCGATTGCTTTAGGTCCTGCCATTCTGGTCAGTGGATCGATGGAATGGTCTACCTTCGAACTGTATTACCCAGACCAACCTGAACGCAACACTCAACTCGACATAACTTTACCAGAACAGAGAGCTTTTCATAGGTCTGAATACCTAAATGGAGTGCTTTATATAATTGGAGGGAGTCATAATAAGATAGTGATTAAAGAAAACAGTACACTGCTGCTCAACCTACACACTCAAACAATTTCAACTGGTCCGGACTTAATTAACCACCGAGATGGTCACGGCAGTGCGGTGCACAATGGTACCATTTATGTGTGTGGTGGCGAGTCTGAGTATGCGACAACTGATGATCTAAACACATGTGAGAACTATTCACAAGACAGATGGAATTCGATTGCTAACATGTCTGTGATCAGAGATGACACTGCAATGGTGTCATTCAGTGACAGTCTCTATGTTGTTGGAGGGAGTGGCAGTGAGAGAACAATGGAACAATACAACTTTCCATTAAAATCCTGGAGCACTGTTCAGATGCAATCAAAACGAGCTTGTCATTCAAGTGCTGTTCTCAATAACCGCATCTATGTATGTGGTGGTAGATATGGTGAAAACGATGCATTATCGTCATGCAAGACCTATGATCCTCAGAGCAAAATCTGGACAGATGATGAACATATGAAAACGGGACGGATGTTTTTTACCCTACTGTCGAATGGAAGCCACTTATTTGCAGTGGGTGGATGCGATCACAACTTGCAACCACATAATACAGTCGAGATGTACTGGTTCAATCCAAAGACCGGAAAAAGCGAGTGGAAATTGCTGCCCACCAATCTGACCACTGGCAGATGTGCCGCAAGTGCTTCTTGGGTGCCACCTATGAACTAAATAGATGTGAATACAGGACAACTGAATATACATACAGGGTGTGTCAAAAAAAAAAAACAACCCAGCAGAGTTTTTGCTGTAGCAACCGCAAATCTCAACCGATTTGAATGAGTCCTTTTTAAATGAAAGATAAATAAATTCTTGAAAGACTGGTGGAGGCCCTATTAAGATACGATGCTTAGTTCCTGAGATATTTTCCTTCAAACTCAAAATAGAGATTTTGGTAGTGAACAAGAGCGATTCCGCTGCACTTCACAACAAAACGGATTCCTACTGCTGAGGGGCAACAAGACTTTTACAAATAAAGTAACCAAGCATGTGTGGCACCAGAAAAACCTCGTTACGTTAGCCCTGAGCAGTAGGAATCGGTTTTATTAGGAAGTGCAACAGAATAATAAAAATCGCTCTTGTTCATTGCCAAAATCTGTTTTGATTTGAGTGCAAATATCTCAGGAACCAAGCATCATATCTCAGGGTTGTATATTTTTCCGAAAAAAACCTCGGCCTGTTTTTTTCCAGTTTTTTTCCGGTTTTTTTCCGGTTTTTTTCCTAAATCGCGGAAAAAAACTCCAGCCCAAGTTCTGAGTATCCTAGACTGGTTTTATGATTCCTAACGCTTTCTAGCGCCTTCCTCAGTCTTGTTAGACCAGAAATACACGTGTTACATTGATATAAATCACGAAACAGGCATGAAACAGTGCCTGACAGGTTCCATAAACAACGCTATATGCAAATTTTCTTACAGCAGTTTGCATTTTTGTTTTTTCATGCCAAATTTGGTCTTTTTTATTGTTTTTCTAACAGTTTTGAGTCAGTATGGCCTATTATACATAGCAAAAGTCCGTTTTTTAAACGAAAAAATGACGTAAATTAGCTATTTTTAGCTTGAGTTTTTTTCCGCGATTTATGTTTTTTTCCGACCCTTAGGAAAAAAACCGGTTTTTTTCCGGAAAAAAACAGTTTTTTTCCGGTGTTTTTTTCCCACCTCACATCCCTGTCATATCTTAATAAAAGCTTCACCAAACTTTCAAGAATTAATTTATCTTTCATATAAAATAGGACGCACTGAAATCGGTTGAGATTTGCGGCTGCTACAGTAAAAAATCTGCTGGGTTGTTTTAATCTCTGTTGTGCACTGCCAAAATCTCTGTTTTGATTTTGAAAGCAATTATCTCAGGAACTAAGCAACGCATCTTAATAAAAGCTACACCAGTCGTTCAAGAATTTATTTATCTTTCATTTAAAGCAGGATTCATTCAAATCGGTTGAGATTTGCGGCGGTTGCTACAGCAAAAAATCTACTGGGTTGTTTTTTTTTGACGCACCCTGTAATACGGTTGTCAATGTGCATCTTCCACTAATAAAATTTCACACAGAAACAAGATTTCCTTGTCAGACTCAGAAGGGATGCATTTTTTCGATCCCATTTGGCCAGCCCTAGCTCGACTGGAACCCTCCCTACACAGTTTTTTATTTCATAATTTTGTAGCGCTATCGATTTGCTACAGCTTGGTATAAAGCATTTGTGGCTATGACCCGACAATCGTGAGAAATGCGCGTTTGAAAGCGTGTTTTTAGCATTTTATGCAGTTTCATGAGGAAAAAATATAAAAAAAACCATAACTAAACTGAACAAACTGTGTAAAATTTATATGGTTGATGTCTGTACTTGTTGTGCTCTTGCTTCTGGTCATGAACACACTTGGCAACGGAAAATTTTGCAGTAAGTCTTGTCATAAATGACTGCACTGAAAGTACACTTTTTGTACTGCGACAAGCATACATAATGTGTTTGGCAATTAACGCAAATCTCATCCATTTTTCTGTATTTGGCTTCTTTGAGTAACCTAGTAGAATGGCCAATGGCGAGATGTCTACTTCTTGATGTTCTATGTGCTGAAATGTTTGTGCGATTTGGGCCCATAAACGAGAAATAAGAGGACATTCTAAAAGTGCGTGGGTAATATCATCCATATATGACTTGCAATAAAAGCATGAAGCGTTTGGTTCGATTTTGTATCGATGCAGAAGTTTACCTGTAACTAGTATCTGGTGTAGTACTTTAAATTGAAACGCTTGAAGCTTGGTTCCGCTGTCAATTTGTTCTTTAGCGTAGCTCCACCGGTCCCCACTAGGGGACACAGATTTAAGTTGTATGTGCCGCACAGTCGGCTAGACTTACGCAAGAATTTCTTTGCCTGTCGTGTTATACCGATATGGAATAGTCTGCCATCTGAAATTGTGGGCGCACAAACCGTATCTCAATTTCGTTCAAAGTTGTCCATGATGGACTTCTCGAAATTCCTGTTTTGGCGGGCATTAGAGCCGGAAATCGGCCCAGCCCTCCCAGTCTAAAGCCGAGGTCAGTTGGAGTCTTGTCTTGAATAAACTTTGTTCTTGTTCTTTGTCAGTTTCTTTGGGGAAATCCAGATTTGTTCCCAATCAGCATCACTTAGATTTACAAAAACCTGCTCCCATTTTTCCTGACCCGTGGGTTTAACATTATGTGGAGGACTACAGAGAAGAGCTTTGAAATGACGTCCGTTACGGACCTCTGTGCTCATATCAAGTAAAGAGTAATGCTGCCGCTGGATTCTACCTGTCTTTTCTTGAATGGCAGTATCAATGCGCCAATAAGCTTTCATAGCTGTGACTATTTGAATGTGATTTAGCCATGTGTATCGTTTGGAATCCAGTTCATACCTGATTGTAAATTCGGTATAAGTAAGAAATTCTCCTTGGTTATTAAGAAAACAAGTAATTTCATCTGCACGTTTACTGCGTAACTCACTAAAGTAAAAAGTTTTTCTTCCAATCAAGAGAAATTCATTATTATTAACTTTCCTCGACAGCACACTGCGATTTTGAGGGTTTGCGATTACAGTTTTAGCTACCATCCAAGCATCTAAAATTTCTCTATAAAACTGAGAAATTCCAGTTATATAATCAATATCATAGTCGCATTGCAGCAAATACATCAGTCCGCCATAATGTTCCAACTGTTTATCAATAATTTTTGCCCATTTTGCATTTGGGTTCTTAAGAAATCTGCAGATCCATTTGATCTTGATACTGTAGTTTTCATACTCTGCCATTGGGATCTTCAGACCACCAAGTTTACCGGGTTGTGCTAATACTTTCCGTTTAATAAGTTCCGGTTTGAAGTTCCATAGAATACTATATGAGACTTTATCAACTTTCCTTTGAATCTCTTTCGAGAAAGGGAGATTAGTGATGGGGTAAATAATCTGTGAAAAACCAAGAGATTTTAGGACTAATGCTCGTCCATGTACAGTTAAGCCTCTCCTTAACCAGCCTTTCAGACTGTTCTTAATTTTAGAAAGCCGCTCATCATAGTTAGTTTGCATCATTACGTCCTTGTTGTATGAATGATAAATGCCCAAAATCCTTAGTGTTTGAGGTTGCATTTTGAAGCCGAATGCGTCTGCGGTTTTGAATTTCCACTTGCCAAGGCCAATCAGAGCAGTCTTCTGCTTAATTTGTAAAATGGATAGCTATCTAAATTGATGTACCCCTCCCCATATTGTGATTTCAATGTGTTGTCTGTTTATTGATGTACATATCTGTGTGTCTCAAATTACTTCTGTATTAACCTTTCAATAATAATAAAAAATGTTAAAAAAAAAAAAAAAAAACTGTGTAAAATTTAAGTTACAAAAGTGCAACCACAAAACTTTTCACCAAAAAATAATGAAATAGTAGTAGAATTTCTATTTTACTACAGTCATGTCTCGTTAATCCAGACATGTTGGGACTGGCCAATTTTGTCCGGATTAGCGAATTTCCAGATTAACGAATCAAAGCTAAAACACTGTTTTTCCGATCAATGGCCTAAATAAATGACAGCTTTTTGTTAGTTGCAAATCAGATTCTGCAGTTGTCCCTCCTATTTAAAACCCAAAAACTTATTTTCAGCTCATTATAGCTCATAAAAAGGCAAAAATAATCATATTGTGACTCAACGGTTCCGGAAGTTCAATATCCGGATTAACGAGGTCCGGATTAACGAGGTCTGGATTAACGAGACATGGCTGTATTGACCCCGTTTGGTAATTTTATTTTATTTTTACTTTACTGTTGGCTCATAATTTTACTTTTTACTATTATTTTACTATTATTAAAATAACACCAGTATTACTAATTTTATTTTACTATACTATAGTAAAATAACCATACTCAATGGGCCTGAGTTGATTAAGATGTTAAGCAGTGCATGCATTGTACCCGTTCAATTGAGGCCTCAGGTGATAAACTCGATCAAAGGGATCTTTGCTGCATTCATATGGTATATGTGGTATATACGTATATATGGGATAAGTTGTTATATCCCTGATTTTGTTATAGCCCTAAAAGCAGTTCAGACTTGTTGGATCGGAAATCGACATACTGTAGAAGGGTTAACCAAAGCCCATCAGAATGCCCGGTCAGGTCAGAAACAAAAGTACTGCTTTGCCAATGAGCTTATTCTGCTAAATATAAATTATTCATCAGTAAGCTTCTAAAAATGCAGACACCCTAATATAGAAGTCACTTTGTGTTCATTTCGTGTGCCGAAGGAAGACGTCTGTTGCCATGAGAGTGGTTGTAGTGGCGTTTGTGTTGCTACTGTGCACTGTTCAAGTGCACTGCTTCTTGGGGTTCATTGGCAAAGCGGTCACTGGTCTCATTGGTCCAGTCATGAAAACTGTTGGAGGACTGTTTGGCCATTCGGTTCGTTGTACAAAGTTCTGAAACATAAGTGAACTGCTGCAATGAAACTTATAGAAACCACTAGTGGGGTTGTGTGGTTTATTAGTCTCTGTGCAGGCTGTCCTGTTTCCTTGGCCAACACCTCAAATAGTATAAAACGCGGCCATCTAGTTTGCATTGTCACTGTTTGCTATAAACATTGAAGTACAAATATTTTTCTTCCTGTTCATTTGGTGCATAGTAAGCACTAACGATAGGGCTGCTGCAGGATGGGAAGACTTAGGAATATCTACTCCCTAGTATGCTGATACTGCTTGGTCTGTTGGCTCGCGCATTTGTCCGGGTGCAGCCCTAGGGGCCATCCTTAAACTACGAGTACAGAGAGGGGGGTGGGTTGGGCAGTTGAACATCGGAAAAGCTCACAGCGGGGTAGGGGTTGGTGTCAAAAACGTCGACGATTTTTAGGTGCCTAGGAAGCTTTTGTCTGCAACTATATGTATAAAAGGAAAACTCTACCCAGTTCATGTTTCCAACCGCCAAAATGGTAGTTCACTGTCAAAAAGTTTCTTTTTCACAGCTTCTGCAGTGTCATATCGATTTTATTGAAGATTTTCTAATGTTGGACACAGTACTAAGTTTTGTTGGGGGTGTCAGCCAAAAACGTTGTAGTTTTTTGAGGGGGTGTTCTGAAAACGTCGAAAAACGTCAGGAAGGGGGTGGGGGTCCAAAATTTTGAATTTTTAAACGTCACAGTTTATGGACGGCCCCCTAACTATTATTGCACTCAAACGTGTGAAGTAAAGGTCTGCTCTATCCTTTCTAGAACTCTTATAAAGTTTGTTGTTAGTAACCAGTGAAGAGAGTTTACTTGTTAGAACCAACAAAACAGTGATTATACATACAGACTAGACAAGTGGGTTAAATACACATGTCTTTCATCACTCCCTTGGTGCCAAACAGACCCAGGATTGGATTGTTGTGTTGTGTTGCACATGTCCCAATTCACTCCCTCTCCTCTACCACGACCATGACCATAACCACGACCACAAACACTCATCTCTGGTCTCTCATCTCTCACGTTCTCAAGTTCTCTCAAGTCTCTTGAATCTCTCAAGCACATCTCTCAAGTTCTCCCGTCCTCTCATCCTCTCGACTCATCTCAACCTCTCCACATGCAGCCTCCTCGATTCCTGTTCAACCGCGTTCCCGTTTCCCACTCTACCCCGCCTCTCCATCTGTGGGCAGGATCAGGGTCGCAGCCAAGCGTTTCTCCCATGGATTCTCTTGTCTTTATTCATCACCCCAATGCTCAGCTTCACTCATCCCCACTTCGTTTGTCACCCCATGCTCAAGTTCGTTTGTCAACCCGCTCCCAGTTTTCAAGGTTCCCGCTCTCCTACTTCTCATGTTTCAGGACGATTGTCAGGCGCAGATGTAGCCTCAATTCAACCAAGATGCTCGTCCAGTGGTGAAACAGTTTTGTTGTATATAACACTCACTTGTGTCATTCTTTGTTAATGTGCTCTCGCAATAAATCTTTCACCAGGCAGGTAAGACTACCAGGTGCAGGATACAACAGAAACTGGCTGCACCAGGACATATGCCCACTACACTAGGGGAATGATGCCGTGCCATGGCACTACTAATGCCACCAGGCATGCAAGGCCCTGACCCCTCATTGGTATTGGTCACGATCAGGTAGCCATCTAGATGACCAGGTAAGATGAGTGAGTTAGTGGGTTTAGAGGTAAAGTATAGTGGGGAACTTCGGACATTGCAGACGAAACAGGTGCAACATGCCCGCTAACCTGCCATCAACTCATCAACTCTTCTTTGCAACAATCGCTAGCTGGGTGCACAGAAAGGGTGAACGTGTGAAGTTGTGTGTGTGCATTCAGAAATGCACAGCAGTCTGTAGTGAACCATACAAAGGCAAAAGCGCTACCCTCTTATCTGTTTCCCACTCTGATGCGAACTTGTGTCTCCTACTCTTCTCTGTAGTTCTGCACAGCAGTGGACATTGAGC
>JASANB010007509.1:0-23521 GCA_030248155.1 Sabatieria punctata | reverse complement strand
TTTTCTGATTCTAAATATGCAATTCGCAAGTTCCTACGATCATTTGGTCCCGAGTTATGACTCGAAATCTGTGAGAGGGTCGAAAAAGTGACCCTCTCAAAAATGGCCGGGAAGGTGATAAAATGTCTTTTTAGGTCAAATTAAACCAAAATACAAAATTTCAGCCAAATCGGAGACAAAAAGTTGAGATTTGTCCGGGAAGAGTCGACCCTTATATAAACCGGCTCTTAAAGTTTCTTGGTGGGGTGTTCAGGCCCGCTGAAATCGATTCCGCCACTTCTCGACCCTGAAAACTTACCCTGATACCGTAATCCGGCTGACAAAGTGAAGCGGTCAGGCGTTGTCAAATGCGATAGAACAGTCCATCCAATACTATTCTAAACTTTCTACTAGTGCTCCAAATAATTGCTACTCCTGACATGTAAATCTGGAAACTTGTGTTTTGGGTACAAACTAGAGTGCGAACTGGTATTGGGTATTGGGTGTATTGGGGTGTTTTCAAGGTATTGGGTATTGGGTTTTTACCCCCCAATACCCAGTACTAAATTGGACAATTAAAAATAGAGAAAAATCTATGTTGACCTGAAAAATTGATCCGAAAAAATCGAAAAAGTTGATCGATGATTCGGTTTATTAAGCTGTTTTCGCGTTAAGGAGCCGTCCATAAACGACGTCGTTCCAAAATCCCGATTTTTCGGAATCCCCTCCCCGAAATTCGCCTTGCGTCGTTTCTAGGGGACCCCTCCCCCTAAAACGACATCGTTTTCAGTTTACCCCTCTCCCGATGAAAGTGCAGTACATACAGAACTGTCATGTTTTCTTGTTAGCATACTGCGCAATCAATAGAATAAATCCCTACAACCACTCTGGGAAGCTTTTCTGCATTGTAGGAACCTTTGACAGAATGTACTTAAATTGAAAATAATGCAATCAAAGTCCCCTAAAATTCCGAAAAAAGCGACGTCGTTTTTTGCTAACCCCTCCCCCTCCTGGTGTGTCGTCTATCGTCGCATTTCAGCCGACCCCCTCCCCCTCTAGAATGTCATCGTTTATGGACGGCCTAATCAACTAAACGTTAGTAGAATTTCCTAAAGTGTACGCTTTTCTAAGCCCTACATCAGTAATTATTTTCTCTGTTCTTATCGAAAATATAAATGGTGACATTTCTAATGTCACCGTAATGTACTAGCTCCGTACCCATGGCTATTGCGGTGGTGCACACAATTTCCGGCCGAGTTAGGAAAAAAATCGCCGGAAGTAAGAAACACGACTGAATTTCGAAATATGAAGTACCAATGAAGGCTTCTAAATGCTGCTGAAAGGCTAATTTTTCAAAATTTTATCGCCCTGCTTGGGCAGCGGCCCAACCAGCCTCTTAAAAATTTTAATTGCAGTGCCAAAACATGTTTCAGCCATACATGTACTAGGGGGGTTGGGGGGGTTACCCCCCCTGCTGGAAAGGCCAAACCCCCTCACCCCCCCCCCCGAGACAGGTTAAGGGACCCCTCCCCCGACCAAAAAATACAAGTGGTGGTAGTGGCTCCAGTATTAACAAACTGGGTCAGAAATCACTAATTTTTAGCCTAAAATTCACTTGAAAAGCCTTTGGAAACCGAATTTGGCGTTTCCACTGCTGATATTTAAGAAAAATCGGTGTTTTTGGAAGCTGTTTTTGTCATTTTTTGCTTGTTTTTAGCTTTAAAACGCTATTTGGCAGCTTAAAATAGCGATTTTTAGCGTCCTTACTGAAAAAAACGCGCTAAAAACGCATTTCTAGGCGTTTTGGAGCTTTTTGAAATTTGGGACCCCCACCTGGGCGAACCCCCCCCCCCCACCTGAGGAACCCCCCCTACCCCTCCCCCCAGGTCGGCCCGGAGCTGTTACATGTATGGTTTCAGCTAAATTCAATCTACTACATAAGTTTCCGTCCCTTCGTTGTGAAATTAAAAGAACGCTATTTTCGCGATTTTTGCAAAGTTTAACCGGCTGTATCTCCGGAACGCTTTGACCTCGAAACGTCATAAAAACATCGCTGGGGTTGCCAAGGGTTCTAGAATCGAATTCTGCAGTCATCTCATTTTCTTCGCAGCTGGGTAAAAAGCTCGTTTCTTTCCGTCACGCAAATTAGTGATCAGAGTAAACGTAGCGCAGATTAGGCTCGGCAGCAGAACGGAGCTCTACAAATTTAGTCCTGAGGTCCTAGTCTAGTCAATAAAAAGTTGCTCGCAAAAAACCGCCTCTGTTCGCTTATTTTTTTTGGTTTTGAACAGACTTTAGTGCCTTTTTCTTATGCGACAGAGTTGGGCAATATTTTGAGAGTAACAATTCTGAGGAGAGGATGTGTGCATTTTGTCTTAAAATGTCAGCCAAATTGATTGAGGGACACAAAAACCAGTGATAGATAAATACTAATTGTCTTCTACTATATTTGACCATTAATCTTTAAGGTAGAATTATATCTCGACGGCAAGCTTCTGGCTGGCCGAGGCAGCGAACCCGAAATTCTCGACGATTGGCCGATGCACAAGACAGCTGATATTAAGGTACGGCCGTAAACCCGTTCCGACTCTGTTTCAGTTTGGCTACGAACGGGCCTCTGCTGGTCTTTTCTTTACGGTCTTCGACCGGTTTCGAACCCACTTTTTGGAGGCGTTTTCTCTCTGAGAAAATGCTAAATGGTTTTCTAATTTCTTTTTGATTGTGTTTTTTCGGCGGTACAGCATAGCTTTTTTAATCTTTCTTATTTGCTGTTTCTTATCTATCAGTCAGGGGTTATGGTGGGATTGGGTTGAGGGGAGGTTTTACTGTATAATTTTGTACATTGTTGGGCTTTTTTTCAAAAACCCTTTTTAAAAAACTTTTTGATTGAAAGTATGGACATTTGGTGGGGAAATGGCCGAACTTGCCCTCAGATACACATTAGCAGTGCAGTTCTGTCAATTTCATGCCTAATCTAAGCTTAAAAATAGATTTTGAAGGGCAATCTTTGAACCGAAGTATCAGCTTTTGCACTTTTAAAGTTGCTTCTGATGCTGATGTTCATCTCCTACAAGCTAAATTTCAGTGGAAAAAAAATGAAAAATTTTCATGAAAAGTGCTTTTTGGCCTTCGAAAAATAGTTTTTATTAATTATAAGAGTGCTGTTGTTTGAGACGAGACTGGTGGTGGGCGCCTGCTGGCACGGTCGCGTCAACCGGATGAGTCAGTTCTTCAACGGCTACCTGTCCAGCATGTTGTACCTGCCGGGCAAGGTGGAGAAGCCTGGAGTGTTGCAGTGTCTGCACCAGTGCAAGGAACAACTGCAGTTCACGGGCCTCACTAAACTGGTGCCCGGAGAGGTCTGCTTCTGTCTAATTTGCATACTACTGCTGTTGTGCCCTTCAAAAAATCACTCGCCTATCTTTTGCACTGCAAAATTTGTTACTCCCTTTGCAAACAAAATTTTTACTCCCTTCACTCCGTTGTTCTGTTGCGTGAGAAAGGTGGTAATTGGATAGACAAAGTAGGACGATCAGATCAGAGCAGATTTGGAAACGTAATTGGAAAGAAAATGATTGCTCCTGTGTGTTCTACTGTTTCCACTCTTTCCATCTACGGTAATCGTATTCGGCGTTGCCATTGGGATGGGTGGGTTGGGAATGGGATGCTGAGGGTGTTAGATATTAAGGTTTAGTATTGGCAATTGGCCTTTTGCGTTTTTCTGATATTTTTCTACTCTAGTGACAACAACAAATCTACTACGAAACATTTACAGCCAATCATACATATACCGTACCTGCATAATGTAGGCACAACCAAAGGACACACAGTCTTAGGGAGTCAACTTTTGTACGGAGTAAAAATTTTGTGACAAAAAATTACTCCCGGGAATACACTTTTGCACAACACAGTTGGTGTAGTGGTTTAGGCGGCAAAGCCACTGTGCGCTCATCCTCTCGGCGGGCAAGTTTCTAGTCTCAAAGAGTTGGTGGTCGGCCCGCAGCCCAACCCAGGCCACCGAAAGCCAGTGATTGCTGGTAGGTAAATGGGAACCGACTGCAGCTGCCTAAGCACCTAAAACTACAATAGCGACCACACATGTGTTGGGACAAACGGGAACAGGGACAGCTACCACTGAGACCTGCCCGGACTGACACCGAGCATGTGTTTAGGCCAGTAGCGAAGGAAGGGCAGGATGTGGGTGTGCGTGATGGCCTCTAAGGCAGGGCCTACAGACCCGCCCTTACAATCCGTCCACTTTTCTCGATTGCAGCAAGCCATTTTCAACAGCGAAATGTCGCAACTGACGCTGCGCGCCAACAAGGTCGACGACATGATAAAGCTGCTGCGAAGAGTGGCCTACGTTAATCTGCGCCGCTACCCAACCCCCGGCCATCGCGGATTCACCGTCAACACTAAACTGAGGTAGCTTTGCTTTTCTTCTAGTCCACATACTGATCCATGTAGCTAGGAAGAAGGTCGGAACCTGTCAGTCACCCGAGATAAAGTCCAGTGACTACGAGTAATATAGTACAGTGGCAACCGTAATCTCAACCGATTTGGATGAATGTTTTTCATTTTGAATGATAGACAAATAAATTCTTGAAAGATTGATAGAATCTTTATTATGATACTCTGCTTAGTTCCTGAGATATTTACGCTCAAAGTCAAAACAGACTTTGGCAATGAACAAGAGGGATTCCGTGCACTTCATAATAAAGCAGATTCCTACTGCTGGGGGCTAATCAGACTTTACTGGTGAAGTAAGGAGCATGTATGTCACCAGTAAAGCCTCACGTGTTAGCCCTTAGCTGTAGGAATCTGTTTTAGTATGAAGTGCAATACGGATATTACAAATCGCTCTTGTTGATTACTAAAATCTCTGTTTTAGCTTTGAGGGCAATCATCTCAGGAACGAAACAGGTTATCTTAATAAAAATTTCACCAATCTGTCAAGAATTTATTTGTCTTTCATTCAAAAAAGATTCATTCAAATCGGTTGAGATGTACGATTGCCACAGTAAAATATCTGCTGCGTTGTGTTTTGGCACACCCTGTAAAAGTAGTTTTGACACTAACAAACTAACTCACTAATTTTTGGCATAAAATACCTTTAGTAGTTGAATTTAGCGAATTCGGCGCTGAAGACTTCTAGGTGTTTTTACAAGCTGATTTTGTCATTTTACACTTGTTTTTAGCTGTTCAACACAATTTGGCCGTTTCAAATTCCGATTTTTTGCGTTATCTTTAATTTAAAGCGAGCTAGAAACGCATTTCCAACCGTACTGAGCTTTTCAAAATTTTGCACCCCCTACCACACCCCTCATTCGGCACGCACCTATTCCCATTAGTACCAGTTGACACTCTTTACTTGACTGACACCGGTTAGTCCTCCTAAATACATGTAACAGGACGTCTCGTCCCACGAGCCGATTGTTCTGGCAAGTCATTTTCAGATAGTTTTAGCAATTTTGTAGAATTCAGACACTGAACAGAAATTTTTAGCTGTATTTGAGTCCATGTTTGTGCTTTTTTACAGTCTTTTTAACCGAACATAGTTTTTTGAGCGTTTTTAGTGCCTTACCTATCACTTCCCCGAATTTCCATTCAAACCCCAACCACTGCTGTGGCTGGATGGCCTGTTACATGTGTGTCCAGACATTGGCTAGCATTTCGCCTGATGGGGGGTTGAATTTTCAATTCCTGAGGGGATGGTAAGCCAAAAGTCCTATGTTTGGCTAAAGTCAAGGTTTTTTCGCTTGCTTTTCGTTAAAATAAGCTATTCTTATCATAACTATGGTTTCTATACAAAATTCTACCATAATTTTCTGAGGTGGGAAGTGCCCGACTGAGTGAGGGCAGGTCAGAGCATGAAGGAGGTCAAGCCACTGTGCCCCATGTCTGTGTGCCCATAACCGAACGTCTAACAAAGGAATGCAGTTGGGTTTAACTGCTGCAGGTGCAAAGACAAGGCCAACCCGATCGAGTTGCCCGAGCGAAAGGGCTTTGTGTTCGTGCAGAAAGCACCCGAGCCGACGTTGACCTTAGAAGGCGACACCAGTCTCAGCTACACTCACTCGCAGGTGAAACAGGGAGCGCTGATGCTGCCCGGCCTCACCATAAAAGTCACACAACTGAATGCCGGTGCGTGCTCTTCCTATTGTGTCTACAGTCAGGCGCCGGACGCCATATATGGCGCCGGCACTTAGGCTAGTGTTGTGGCACCACACTAGCCCAAGTACCGGAGCCATGCATTGCGTTCAGTGCCCGACTGTTGTAGTGGGAGAAGGCGCGTCTAGTTGCACCGTTGTATGCAAATTTTAGACGGCGAGTCGCGCGACACGACAGTGAAGCAGAAACTGGACGCGTGTCAGGTGCATATGAGACCGGCGCGCAACACAGACCTCGAGTACTACAGCAGTCCTGCGGCGCTGATCGGCGCTCTCTCACTCGACTTCGAACACGACAAACTTGGCATCACTCTCAAAGGTGACTGGTTGCTCCGTTCTGTTCTGACATAGACATGCTAAGATAACAGTTTAGAGGCGTGTTCCGGTTTCCTCCTTTCCGGTTTCCTCCTTTCCGATTTCCTCCTTTCCGTTTTCCTCCTTTCCGGTTTCCTCCCCTCATATTCCGGTTTCCTCCCTTTCAAAATTCCAGCATAATTTGGTGAGCTTTGGTCCATATTATTGCAGTAAGCAAGCTTAGCGTCATTTTAGGGTTATTTTTATGCAGTTGAAATATTTTATTGCATATTACATACATTCGTAAATGGAAAGGTGTGAGCTGACTCTATCTTGTAGTAGAATAGATAGCCGCGATAGAACTCAGCTCTCTTGCCACGTTTACTTTGGAAGATGGCTAGATCAGCCATGACAGAGGATGTGGTCTGCGGGCAGGCCTCGGTCGATTTTTCAGGTCACGGGCCAGGCCGGATGAGGACGAAGTTGCATTTTATGATTTGATCATTTTAATTATTATGACGTTGAAAGCTTTTCTAAAAGTGGGACTAATTTCCATACCAGTAGAGCACTAGGCACTGGCTGCACTGGGCGGGCCGGGCCAAATTTTGCACATCTCTATTGCAGTTAGAGACAGGGGGACTAATGATAGACTGGTATGGACAAAATGGTACAATGTAGTATAACCCTCTATCAAGGGACAAAGGTGCATCCACATAATTACCCATTGTTTGCTGGCATAACAGCAGTTGCCTCGGGCTAATCATTAGTCTCTTGATGTTTAATTGATCATAATTACGCAACTATGAGAGGGCAACGGAGTCCTGAGCCGGAATTTATTCCGCTCTATAGGCAAGACCTGCTGTCGTACGTACATTTTGCAGGTGACACTTACCCAATTATACCTGGTTCAAATTTCTAACTCTTATTCCCGTCATTTAATTTTAAAAGGACGCAAAACTAGCTGGCTGGAATAATATCCATTAAAGCTCACCAAATTATGCTACAATTTTAAAAGGGAGGAAACCGGAATATGAGGGGAGGAAACCGGAAAGGAGGAAAACGGAAAGGAGGAAACCGGAAAAGAGGAAACCGGAAAGGAGGAAACCGGAACAAACCCAGTTTAGAGCATACATCGTCCGGGTTACCACTCTCTCCTTTGTCGGCCAATACCCCCTCTGAAAATTTTCGTTCACACCTCCCTCGGCGGTCCATACTCCCTCTGAAAATCCGGCGACCTTTTTTGACAAAACGAAAATCTTTGGTTCATACCCCCTTGGCGGTCCACACCCCCTCCCAAAATCCGACGACGTTTTTTGGAAAAGCGGTTTTACACTCTGCAACCCCAGCGAAAGTCATCCCCTACGTTTTTTCGGGCCATGTATGCAGAAAATTATGACAAAAGTATGCTTTAGGTTAGGTGTGAATGAGTCCAAAATAATATAACCAAATTTAACGAATAACGAAATAAGCCAGAAACCGTTTACTTTAGTTTAAAGAGTCGGTCGACCACCCGTCAGCCAAACTGCTAGACAGGCGGTGTCTAACTGTTAATTGACAGAAATGGTCTAACTAATTAATTAGCTAATTAGAGTGTATTGCAGGTGTGGAGCGCAGTAAGGGCTACCAGCAGGTGCTGTCGCAGATCCACTACTTCAACATCCAGCCCGACTCCTACTCCAAACGCGTCTACACTGTCAGTTGTCAGATGCTGAACGGACGCGTCCGCAGCAACCAACTCACTGTCACTGTACGTTTGCCACCCTAAAACCTACTACAGTCAGGCACTTAACGCCTTTTATCCTACCGACACCATGCATGGTGTAACGGCGTTAAGTGCCTCACTGTGCATACATGGGCCGGAAAAATGGGTTGGGGGTAGTAAAAATCCGAAAATTTGGGGGTGGGCCATACATGGGCCGGGGGGTATACCCCTCCCCTCGGCCGGCCATACCCCCCTCGGCCACCTACCCCCCTCCCAGAGGGAGGAAATTTTCGCTTATTTAAGGCAAAATAGGCGTTTTTTGGTCTTTCTTCGGGGTGGGGGGACCCCCCTTCCGAGGTCTCCAACCCCCCTACCCCCCTCCGGATTTTTCCGGCCCATGTATGGGTGGGCTTGCCGGTTTGGGGGGGTCGCGGCGATTTTGGTGGGTGGGGTCAGGAACAAAAGTCGGCTTCAGGTGGGTGGGTGGGGTCGTTTGGGGGGGTCGAGCCATACATGGGCCGGAAAAATCCGGAGGGGGGGGGGTAGAGGGGGGTTCAGACCTCGGAGGGGGGTCCCCCG
Organism: Sabatieria punctata; assembly: GCA_030248155.1. Taxonomy (NCBI): domain Eukaryota; kingdom Metazoa; phylum Nematoda; class Chromadorea; order Araeolaimida; family Comesomatidae; genus Sabatieria; species Sabatieria punctata. Next base: position 14,797 of record JASANB010007509.1, on the reverse strand, counting down.
TAAAAAGGCCAAAAAACGCCTATTTTGCCTTAAATAAGCGAAAATTTCCTCCCTCCGGGAGGGGGGGTGGGTGGGGGAGGGGGGTATGGCCGGCCGAGGGGGGGATGGCCGACCGAGGGGGAGGGGTATACCCCCTTACCCCCGGCCCATGTATGGGTCGAGCCCAAGTTGGGGGGAGGGCAACCCCCCGACCCATGTATGTGTATAAGGTGTACATGATCTGCTAATACATACACTAATAGGGGTCGAGCACTAGCCGGTCGAACGGCCCAGCCGTCCCCTTGATCTACCGTTTATTTTTCTGTTCGGACTTAGTGAATAAACTAAACTAGTAAACTAACTGTTTTTTTGCTGGCTGGCAGGCGATTAGAAAAAAATCGGCCCCACCGAGACTCGGTTCTGCGGTCAAAAATTGGCTCGCCTTGCTTTTGCTTCATTCCCCCTACCAATACACCTTTGAAGGAATATTGCCTATTATGCCTGCCAAGTGTTTTGCGTCGACCTTAGTTTTTGCACGTTATAGTGGCCGCCAAAATAGCGTCTTAACTCATAAAATACAAAAAGCTTTGAATACAACGCCGGAAACATTCAGGCATTTAACGCCGTTTATGGTACTACCGTCATAAAGTAACGGCCGTCCGCCGAAAGGGGGCAAGCTGGAGGCATACATGTAACCGGGGGGTCTGCCGTCTGGATGGGTATCCCCCCGAGACGATTTTTCCGCCCCCGTGCGATTTTCTGTCAGGTAAGTTTTTACAATTTCAGACACAAAAATTTTCAAAAATTTACCTTTTAGCTGTTTTTCATCCCAAATTAGCGATTTTTGACGATTTGTGGCCGAAAAATTGCGATTTTTTTCGTATTTTTAGCGTTTTTTGTGCCTATCCCCTCCCAAAATTTTAGCTCAGATCCCCACAACGCCCCCTTCCCTCCTCAGCGGATGACCTGTGTATAGTTACAGGGTCTGAGTCCGAATTCTAGGGTGGTGATCGGTCACTAAAAACGCTCAAAAATCGAAATGTTTCGACTAAAAATCGTAAAAAATGACTAAGTTGGTGTCAAAAGAAGCTAAAAAGTGCTGTTTAACAGGCGATTTTAGCAGTTTTAGTGTCTGAAATTCTAAAAAATGGCAAAAATTGTCCAAAACATTACTTGCCAGAAAAATCGGAAGGGAGGTCGCAGTAATCGTCTTGGGGATATCCCACCCATCCCGGGGGATCTTGCCTAAATCGGGTGGGGGCAGACCCCTGTTACATGTATGGTATCGAAGGCTCTGGGATGACCTTTGTAGCGTTGCTGGGCGTACTCGACAAAGGCTGCAAATTAGGTGTAAATTTCAGATGGAACTGCACCCGGACCCGAAACCTAAGGAAAAGCCAGCCGAAGCGGCAGCCAAGGAGAGCGAGGAGGAGAAGAAGGAGAAGGAGCTGACGAAAGAGGAGAAGGCAGAGCAAGAGTTCAACAGTCACCGACTGCACGACGTGCTGGAGATGGACCTGCCGAGACCAAAGGCCATTCTGCACAGAGCCGGCTACAAGACCAGTCAGGCCAGCATGGCCGGTACGGCACTCTTTTATTCTCAGCTGCTTGATTGATTGATTGATTGATTGATTGATTGATTGTAGGGGACGGGATAGGAATACCATTCTTACCTACACTCACTGCAAACTTTTGGGCAAGCAGTTTTGATTTGCTGTCAGTTTAAACATTCACGTGTTACAGTCAGGCACTTAACGCCGTTTATGGTACCGGCACCATATTATAATACCACAACAGTGGCCGAATGTGTTGTACCATATGGCCCCACTATGGTAAAACGAGCCAAGTAACAGAAAGTCGAAATCGAGAAAATCGCCTTTTAAATATTTGTTACATTTTCGTGAATTAGCTTCAATATCAGTTTAAATATTTTTTTACCTAAAATACAAGTACATAATTGGTGTGCAAAACATTCTGCATGTGTCAGTTGTGTTAAATTAAGTGAGCTAACAGGAAAAGCACAAAGCACTTGGCTCCTTTTACCAGGATCACCTGGTGATGTCCGTGCACATGTCTCTGATTACATGGCTGTATCTCCTGACACAGAGCCAATTTTGACTTCGTTCCTTCGCCAAAACATTTTTAGGTGCGTCAACTATAGTTTTTCGCACTTAACTCCATTTTTTCCATTTTGTTACTTGGCTCGTTTTACCATAGTGGCGACGATATGGCCCCACTCTGGTCAAATTTCGTACCATATGGTAGTATTACCATGATAGCAGCACCCATGGCCATGGGTAGGGTACCATATGGTGCCTCTAGCCTAGGTACCGGTACCATAAACGGCGTTAAATACCAGACCGTACTACTACTAAAAGTGGCTTAAACATCGGTATATCTGAGCTAGAAAGCTCTAAAGCTTGCTCAGATACAGCTAATAATACGTAAGTGGTCGTTTTACTACTGGTAAAAAATCAATTTTGATTAAATAATAATATTATTTTCGTGCCTGAAATTCGAAAAAACTTTAATTGAGAAAAAAGAACTGGCCTAAAACTCGGTGTCTGGCTTAGTCGAAGTCTATGTTGCCTGCACTAGTGGCAGTATTTGGTTTAGGAGGAGCGGTGGCAATCGTGGTGGTGGTCTGCGTCGGACTGCTACTGGTCTTGCTGATCGTGGGGGTTCTGCGACTGCGAGCGCCCCCTAGCGGCGGTCGCAGGTACCGGAAGGCGAATGACGGATCGGGCGAGTTGGTCTGGGACGACTCCGGAATGAACATCACCGTCAATCCCATGGATGTGGGTCTCTCTCTTTCTCTGTAGTAAGTATGGATGGGTAATAATTACTTGTTCTTGGCAGGACGCCAACGGTGACCCCGAGGCTGCGGCGGTGCGGGACACTGACTACAGCGATGAGGAGTCCAGCGACGACGGCGATGGGTATGTACTGTAGATTTATTGATTTATTGATTTTTAGTAGGGTGCGAACTGATATTGGCCGCCCCCCCGGTCTTTGTTTTTGTTTGTTTGTTTGTTTACAGGTCAGATCTCCGGGACCCCTAGATCTCATGATGGTTTTTTGAGTTTTGCCTCTGAAGAGTCAGGCAATTTTCTTATTTTGGTCGGGGAATTTGAAAATTGTGGATCTGTACTAACCCTGTTCATACAGTGTGGTACCTCCCTTCTATACATACATGTAACAGGGGGTCTGCCCCCCACCCGAGTTAGGCCAGACCCCCCCCCCCCAGAGACGATTTCGCCGACCCCCCTCCGATTTTTCTGGCAAGTAAATTTTTGAGCAAATTTTTGCAATTTTTTAAGAATTTCAGACACAAAAATTGCCAAAATCGCCTGCAAAACAGCACTTTTTAGCTGTACTTTAGCCCAAATTAGCGATTTTTAGCCCAAAAATTGCGATTTTTGAGCGTTTTTTAGTGCCCTACCCCCTCCCAAAATTTTGGCTCAGACCCCCCCGCCCCCAACCCCCCTCCCCCATCGGCGGATGACCTGTTACATATATGCTTCTATATAAAGTCTGGTCTAGGATTTTCTCCTTTTTGCTTTTTCTTTCTTTCTTCTTTTTTCCGATTACGTAGTAATGTTTAAAGTATTGATGCGTGATTAGATTTCGGAAGCTGTTCAGTAACAGTAAAATGGTCCAATGGTTTGTGGCCGGTCCAGCTGAGCCAGTACTGTTCGCACGCTACTAATCGTTACTGTTCTGTCGGAAGCAAGCTGTCTAACCGCTCTCTTACAGTATCTTGTACCCTCGCTTCTTACGCCACCTGTACGTTGGCTGCGTTAGCTCGTATCTTGACTAGTGCCATTATTACATATTATTATTTTGACAGACAGACACTGTTACCTGTGCGCTCTTATTGCACTCAGGCACTTAACGCCATTACAGTACCAATCATACATGCAAGAGATCATCCGCCGAAGGGGAGGGGCTGGGTGGTCTGGCGCCGGCCGGGGGGTCTGAGCCAAAATTTTGGGAGGGGGTAGGGCACTAAAAGCGCTCAAAAATAAAAAAAAATCGCTAATTTCGGCTGGAATACAGCTAAAAAGTGCTGTTTTGCAGGCGATTTTGGCAATTTTTTCTCTGAAATTGTAAAATGTTGTAAAAATTTGCTCAAAAATTTACTTGCCTGAAAAATCGGAGGGGAGTCGGCGAAATCGTATTGGGGCGGTCCCATCCGGGGGGGGGGGGTGCTCTGGCCTAAGTCGGGTGTGGGCAGATCCCCCAGACCCCCCTGTTACATGTATGATACCAATACCTAAGGAGTGCTAGGTACCATAATGGTACCCACACGTTCGGGCATTGTGGCGGTATCATATTTTGGTACATGTAACAGGTCATCCGCCGAAGCGGCAGGGGGTTGATGGTCTGAGCCCAAATTCTAGGGAGAGGTTGGGCACTAAAAAACGCTCAAATTTGAAATTTTTCGGCTAAAAATCGACTAAAATCGCTAATTTGGGCTCAAATACAGCTAGAAAGTGTTGTATTACAGGCGAATTTGGCACGTTTTGTGTGTTAATTTGCAAAATTTTGCTGAAATAATTACTTAGCAGAAAAATCGGAGAGGGTCGGAATAATCGTCTGGCCTAAATCGAGTGTTACTTGTATGCCGGTACCATACGGTACGGTTGCTAAATATGGCGTTAAGTGCCTGACATTGTAGATGAAGATAAAGCATGTGTCTGTCTGACTACAGGTGTTTCTCGTCCCGTATGACACCATGCGGTTCTGGTTAAGCTCAGTACTGCTGATAGATTATACAAAACTTTAAATCACTCTACCACCTGACTGAGTGGAGCAAGTGTGTTGCAATTAGCAGTAGAAAAAGTAAAATGAGGTGGTTTAGAGTTAGAGGTGTTCCATTGCAGACGAGAAAGACTGGTATTAGTTAGCGAGTAGGATAGTCAGTGTTGAGGTTCGTACGGCTCGGCCACTTTCGTGTCTGGTCATTAGGGAAAATTGGCGATTTTCTCTACTCGTCAAACTACTGTTATTTTACTAGTGGATTTTTATTTTACTATTTACTAAATTTACTACAAATTCAGCTCGTCAATTTAATTTTAATTTTTGTTTTACTACCATGCAGCTGCGATTTTACTAATTTTTGTTTTACTAATAATTTTACTCATTTTACTACTATTTTACTATGATTTTACTAGTCATAAGGTCCAATTTTCCATCAGTGATGCGAAAATCTTACAACTGACTTGCTGTTGGTGCCAAATAGTTGCTCAATTTGATCATGATACAACGTTTTCCAGAAATTAGAGACAAATGTGTAAAATTTGAGTCACGAAAGTGCACCCAAACATCTTTTTTGTGCAAAATTGATAAAGATTTAGGTTGAAATTCAACTAAAACTAGTAAAATAGTAGTAAAATTTCTATTTTACTATTGACGGTCTCTGTTAATTTAATTTAATTTTTACTTTACTATTGGCTCATAATTTTACTTTTTACTATTATTTTACTACTAGTAAAATACCACTAGTATTACTAATTTTTGTTTTACTATACTATAGTAAAATAACAGTACGTCAAACTGCTGAAACTGTTAACTTGGTGCTCAGAATAAAATGCGCTTTTGAATACCGAATTGCTTTTAGAAATTATTGGCTGTGCTCAGACATGGACTAGCATTTCGGCTGAGTGGGGTAGAATTTTCAATTCCTGAGGGGAGTAGGACTACCTGAGGGGTGGTAAGCCAAAAGTCCGATTTTTTGGCTAAAATCAAGGTCGTTTGGCTTATTTTTCATTAAAATAAGCTATTCTGAGCTCATTTACACCTAATCCAGCCATATTTTTATCATAATTTTCTATACAAAATTCTTCCAAAAAATTCCTGAGGGGGTAGCGGCCAGCTGAGGGGGGTAGGTCAGAGCCTGAGGGGGTCAACGCCCCCTTCAGACGCCCCTTTTCCTATGTCTGGCTGTGCTAGTGTTTATGTAAATGTCTGTAGATGCAAAGAAATCACAAAATAATGGCGCTTGAAAAGATTTGCCATGCTTCGGGCAATTTGAGCAGGTTGGTCAGGGGAATTGGAAAAGCGTGATCCGTACGAACCTTGAGCGTAGTGTGGCACCCCTAGGAATACGGTTGGTTGGCTGATACTGTAGAGTGACTGTCTGTCTAATTGGCATGACTGTAGCTAGACTGTTTAAGATTCCACGACGCAGACGAATTGACCGATGAGGACGAAAGCGACCAGGAAGAGGAGGTCTTACCGCACGTTGCCGCTTCCAGTAAGTCCTACTGCGCTGGCACAGTAGGTGTAGTGGTTTAGACCGCAAAACCATTGTGCGCGTGGTCGTGCGCTCATCCACTAAGCGGGGCAAGTTTCTTGTCGCAAAGAGTTGGTGGTCGGCACAAAGCCCAACCCAGACCACCGAAAGCTGGTGACAGCGAGTAGGTAAATGGGAACCGACTGGAGCTGCCTAAGCACCTAAAGCTGCCATTAATAGCAACTACACATGTGTTGGACAAACGGCAACGGGGACAGCTACACTGAGACCCGCCCAGACTGACACCGAGCTTGTGTTTAGGCTAGTAGCGAAGGAAGGGCAGGATGTGGGTGTACGCAGGGGCTACGACGGCCCCACCCCGACAATCCATCTATCCAACTCCCGTTACGCACTCGGTTAAAAAGCTGATCATACATGTAACAGGGGGTCTGGGTCTGCCCCCCACCCGACTTAGGCCAGCCCCCCCCCCCCGGATGCCCCCCCCCCCCGAGACGATTTCGCCGACCCCCTCCGATTTTTCTGGCAAGTAAATTTTTAAGCAAATTTTTGCAATTTTTTTACAATTTTAGGCACAAAAATTGCCAAAATCGCCTGCAAAACAGCACTTTTTAGCTGTATTTCAGCCCGAATTAGCGATTTTTAGCCAAAGAACCGCGATTTTTTCGATTTTTGAGCGTTTTTTAGTGCCCAACCCCCTCCCAAAATTTTGGCTCAGATCCCCCGGCCGGCGCCAGACCCCCCAACCCCCATCCCCCTTCGGCGGATGACCTGTTACATGTATGAAGCTGGTCCTTTGGAAGAGCGAAACGTCCATTAATACACAGGGTTCGTGCTGGTCAGGGAATTTTGCGTGTTGTAAGGGGAAATTTAGGCGTCACTCCATAAAAGTACGCATTCAGTAGTAGCTGTAGAAGCAGTAATGAATAGTGTCAATAATTTAGTCAATATCAGTGCGATGTAGAAGGCCAATTATTCATAATTTTCTCTTCCTCGTTCTCGGTCTCTTAGACCTCTTCAAACTGCTAAAAAACTGTTAGTTCTAGGTCTGAATGCAATTCAAACGCGTTTTTGAAGGCCAATTTTTCAAAATTTTCTCGCTCTCTTTAGGCGGCAACAAACGCATGTGCATAGCACCATTTTCTGGGTAAGAAAGTACACATTGGTAGGAAGAAAATGTCAGGGGTTATTTGCTTATGTCAGGGGTTTTTGGATCGCCAGAGCGGCACGAACTCTCATACATACTCTTGTAATACTCATAGATTTTTGAAAGGGAACAAGTTGTTTGTTATCCAGCCACCAGGGGAGTAGGGGTGAGGTGAAGAAGGTGGGTCAAGTCTTATATTTACGGTGTACTGTACGTGTACAGATCGAGGCGGCGGTTCGAGCGGGTTGGAGTGGGACGACTCTACGTTGAGTCCGGGTCTACACGGGCGCAAGTACCATCGAGTCTGAGAGAGAGACGAATCCAGTGAATCTACTGATTGCGCTATTCCAACTACAGCTACTACTAGACGGCCGCATATTTTTATTTTTTAAAAGTATTATTATTGCTGTTATTATCGTCGGTGTTTCTTACAACTGCGTTTAAATTGATTGTATTATTATTGAGATTTAAGCATCGTGTTCAAATTGGTCTGACTGAACAGTCTACTTAAGGCGCATTCATACACGTGTAGAAAAAGATCGCCAGGCGACTTTTTTGTAGAAAAACTGTCGCTCCGTGTAGATAAGAATTTTGACAGATATATTTTGCGAGCTTCTTCCAAGCCAGCGCTCATTGGTACGGTGGTTTCGCTCGAAAACAATATCATTTACACATTCCTGCCATTGAAAATTCGACACAAAAAAGGCCGGCGACAAAAGATAGTTCAATTTTTAACTACTTTTTTGTAGATTTTTGTCGCCGGCGTAAAGCTATCGCGCGTTTCATACTTTAAACGAGTTTTTCATACATGTAACAGGTCATCCGCCGATGGGGGAGGGGGGTTGGGGGGGTCTGGCGCCGGCCGGGGGGTCTGAGCCAAAATTTTGGGGGAGGGGGTGGGCATTAAAATACGCTCAAAAATCGAGAAAAATCGCAATTTTTGGCTAAAAATTGCCAAAAATCGCTAATTTGGGCTGAAATACAGCTAAAAAGTGCTGTTTTGCAGGCGATTTTGGCAATTTTTGTGTGTGAAAGTGTAAAAAATTGCAAAAATTTGCTCGAAAATTTACTTGCCAGAAAAATCGGAGGGGGGTCGGTGAAATCGTCTCGGGGGGTCCCCATCTGGGGGGTCTGGCCTAAGTCGGGGGGGGGGCAGACCCCCCAGACCCCCCTGTTACATGTATGGAGTTTTTCTGCCGAAAAGTCGCCAGGCGATCTTTTTCTACAAAAGTATGAATGCACCTTTATTATTCTACCCACTGTTGTGTTGTGTGTGTATCGGCCTCAAACAGTTTTAACTGTTTTTATTTTAATTTTTCTTGTTTAATTGTTTGTTCAGTTTTCGGCACTGAACTTTTCTTCGATCAGGTCTACTACTAATTTGCAGCAGTGGATTTTTGTGTCTAGCACGAAAACTGTTCGTTCGACTTTAACTTAACCGTTGGCGAGGTTAACTGAGCTTTCTGCCGCGATTGCGCAGAGCAGCGTTTTCCGCTGTCTAGGGCAGGTTTAAAGAGTGATGTTCGGTTGTGCTAGACGATTGCTGTAGTAGATTATATTTGCACATTCCGATCGACGGTTGGAATGGTGTTTGCGGCAGATTTGAAATTCTTATTAATCGCGCTAGTGTGGTCTGCTGCGCAAACAGTAAGCAGAGAATTAATTATTTAATTACGTATATTCCATAGATATTCTTTTTAAAACTATCCGTAATCCCGTGTGTCATAGCCGCTGCGTTTTGGATGTTGCTGTTGTGCTGGCATTTTACATTTCCTCTTCTCTCTGTCTTGTAGATATTGTTTGCTCTTCTCAGCTATGTATGTAACCAGCATAAATGTTGTTCTGTGGTTTAAAGGGCTCGTAAAAAATTAGCATTCTCAAAAATGATGGTGTTATCTCTTGCACAGAAAGCAGGGTTAAACGACCTAGTGGGGTCGTGGATTACAACCAAGGCAACACAATGAATACCTAACTTAGGCCATACAACCGTGCTTTATGTTTTGAGGGGCACCACACCTCATTTTTGACAATGCTAATTTTTCACTCACTTAAACTAATAATCTGCCAGATTTAACCGGCAGTGCTAGAAATCTGAGATCTTCAGAATTTTAAGCTCATATAAAGATTGGTTAACCTGCAAAACTTGTGATCGATCCGATGAAGGGTTCGTGAGATATGTATGTTCAAAGTTGACGTCAGAAAATTCGTGTCAATTCATTTCGGAAGGGCATAAATCCAAGCTACAGAAGGGTAGCAGGCTAGAACTTGACTAAAACAAATTGCTAATAATAATAATGACTAAACAAATAATAGTAATAATCGTGCCAAATGCTTTTCATTTGGTTGAAAATTTACGGACTGGCGGCCATTTGAAATTATTCGGAAAACTCGAAAAAAGATCAGGCGGTCTTCTTTATAGCCAACCCTGTATGATGCAGAACAGTCTAAATATTATGTTTGTGTAATTATCGACCTTCCTGGTGAAATATATCTCACGCTCAACCAGTCAATATGTAATGCCCAATGACAATAACACCAACAAACTGTACCCAGTTATCTCGCAAATAAATGCCATCTACAGTATAGATCAAAAAAAATGTCCCATCGCTTTTTCGGCCTTCACTCAAACGTTTCGTTCTCAGTCAATTCTTTACCGATTTGGCTCAAATTTTCAGCAAAAATTAACAACATGGTTGGCTAAATATTCTGCAAGTGTGGTGCCAAAATTCCGACCCATACTGGTTTTATGACCCGAAAACTAGGAATGAGGGTGGTCTACGCAAATTTAATTTTTTTCGGCAATACAAGGAGTAGAGGCCTGAAACTTGCAGGAATGATTGTTGTTGCTATTGGGCATAACATACTAAGCGGGCAGCCCTGTAGCTCAAAGGGCACTAAAATGGGGGAATTTCAAAAACATGACGAAATATGACTTTTCTTCGTAAAACCGGCAAAATGACGATTCTAAAGATTTTCAATTTTCAAAAAACGTTGCAGGGATGGTTACTATGGTGGGGAACAGAGCTTAAATATCAGGGTCATTTATTTGCCGAACTTCCTGCTACAATCTATGTTGATTAACAACAGATTCAGTGCTTTGATTCTAGAAGGTGCAGATTTCTTACCTATGGGATTTTCACTCATGTTTTTGAAATTCCCCCATTTTAATGCCCTTTGAGCTACAGGGCTGCCCGCTTAGTATGTTATGCCCAGTAGCAACACCAATCATTCCTGCAGGTTTCAGGACTGTACTCCTTGTATTACCGAAAAAAAATAAATTTGCGTGGACCACCCTCATTCCTAGTTTTCGGGTCATAAAACCAGTATGAGTCGGAATTTTGGCACTAAACTTGCAGAATATTTAGCCAACCATGTTGTTAATTTTTGCTGAAAATTTGAGCCAAATCGGTAAAGAATTGACTGAGAACGAAACGTTTGAGTGAAGGCCGAAAAAGCGATGGGACATTTTTTTTGATCTATACTGTATTTGAGCCAAAGAAAGGACGGAGAGCGAATCGTTGAAGTAATGGTAAAAAAAGTGGGTAGATTTTTTTATCCTGAACTTTAGATAGCATTAGTGGCTGACTGAGAAATTAACAGTTACCAATACGTAGTTCGTTCGTATCCAAGTGCGAAAAAATTGCTGTACCTTAGCTTCAATACTACCATACTGACAGTGACAAGACATGTCACGCAATTGCTCGCGCACGTACTTAGCTCACGCTCTGACATTTATTTATTATGTACTTTCCACGTGTGTTTGTCTCTGGCGAGTGCATTCTGCCTAGAAAATGTCGGCAATACTGGACGCAATTCTGACTCTGGTTCGACTGGTGCAAGCGCCCTTTTGCCTGGTCTCTATTCTTCTCTACTTGTTGGTGCAGTTGACGCTTATAAAGCACAGAAACAGTGCTCGTCTGAACTCCTGCTTTTTTCGCATCTCCGTAAGCTTGGGTTTTGCCGATCTGCTATTTGCGTTCAACTACAAGCTGCTTATTAGTGGACGAATGCGAGGACTCGCTTTTCACTACTACGCAATGCTGGACCCGGCTCTCAGATACTGCACCAACTACATCATATACTACTTCCTTATTTGTCAGTGCTTCGGGGTGGTGTTTATGTCAGCCAACAGATGCACCGCCATCGCGTTGCCCTTCAAACACGCCAGTGTAAGTGACTGCTTTAATGCAATCAGGAATATATAATAAAGGAGCAAGAATGCTCCACTCAACGGTCGGCCGCCTACCATGCTATGCAATGCGATCCATATATGGTACCGGTACCGTAAACGGCGTTAAGTGCCTGACTGTATAACCCATAATTTACAGTTGTGGTCGGGAAACTCTGCTGTCTACAGCATTCTGTGTCAGTGGATATTAGCCTTCATTGTCACCAGTCCAATGATGTACTACGGGCAAGGATCGTATGTGCTGACCAATTCAACACTAGTAGAATTTGTCTACGACCACCCCAAACAGTGGTCCATCGGTGTGGCACTGATAGCAGCTGTTCTTTTCTTCTGCGGAATCTCCTTGGCCGTAGGTTACCTGCTGGCCTTTCACGTGGCTCTGCGACATCAGAAAAAGTTGGCACTGAACAAAACTGCCCAAGAAGCGAAGAAAAGCAGGAAAAGAAAAGTAGAACTGAAATTGGCAGTGTCCGGCTTCGTTCTCACCGTCGAAATGTTGGTCGGAAGTGTAGTGGCCATTCTGCTTACAATTAGCGGCAACTTTGCCAAGTACTACGACCTGTACTCGCTGGTACACGACCTGTTCACTTTGTCCAACCCCTATTTACTGTTGTTCTGCAGTAGCGCTGTCAGAGCCAAACTTAGAATGATCTTTCCGCCACTCAGAAATGGAATCGTTTCTACAGTTGCCTAGGCATTGATTGATTGATTCTTTTGTTCCCACCTGGCAGTTGTCTCCTGTGTAAAAATCTTTCCAATAGTTATCGAGTCTCCGCCCTAATTTACTACATCGAGACACGCCTCCAAGACAGTTGACTGGACGGCGAAAGTAAAACGGCGTCGCTCCTTCAATTTACAACTATGAGCGAGCGTCTATTTAGTATTCGCGTGCTGGCTACTGCCTCGCAATCGATTTGCTACTCATCGGTGGCCCTTTTTACACAGCCCAATTGGTTCTCGCGCGCTGGCATACGCTTGACATGGGGAGATCACTCGAATTGGAAATTTTGAACTCAGACGACCGAATGTGGTATGAAATTAGTGCTGTTGATCTCTTGATTATTATTTTACACATCAACATCTAATTACTGTATGCTATATTCAGCTTTACCTCAGATTACGCGTTTTGGTCTCCGAACAAATCTTGTATAACGTGCGCACCCAAATTGTAAATCTTTAACAAATATGACCTAATGCGGTATCAAACAACTGCCTGTGACTTTCCATAATTTGGTTTATACACTAGCACATCAACAACCAATTACTACATGCTATCTCAGATTACGCGCTCTCATCATATCGGTTTACCTCATCGATTGAGCGGCCGATTACCCCCGGAACCCCACTCAGAAAAGTTGCTATAAAATTCATACGAATAGATGTACATTCGTGCCCAAGGCCGGATCAGTACACCATTGCCCTACTACAGAATAAGCACAGTTAGAAAGATTGGGATCGAAACCCAACAACAAATTAAAAAAAGAAAAATGTGCCATTGGGACATCCCCTTACTAAAACATCTGTAGCATTGTACATGGCGACAGATATACCTTCCCAAGAGCATATGGCTACATTTGACAATTTGCTATCGATTAAGCATAATTATAACAATCTTCAACCATGCCCCAGGACGGTGGCCCTCTTTAAACCCAAAATAGGCCAAAATTGATCTACACTAGAGACACTAATCTGCGCAAGTAGTCATATCCCTACCTAACCGTGAGATTGGCGCTCGAGTCTTTTGAGCGAAATTGATTGAAGGCGGTGCGAAAATGCGAAGAGCCATAGAGCCCGTTTTGGCAGCGCAGCGAGTGGGGCGGTCAAGGGTAGAGAGCGCCTCTCATAAACTTACCTGGCGGGGGGAGTTGTATGCTTGTCCTCGCAGTGCTTGCTTGTGCTTTCGGTTGTGCTCAAGGTGGTGTGAAGGTGCAGGACACATTCGTGTCTTACCTGTGTGTGGCTCTGCCTGTTCGGCGATTTTTTCCTCTTCAACGGTTAACTCCGTTCTTGTCTCACCATTAACCTGTTCGGTTCGGCCTTCCTGACGGTTGAGTTGTTGTTTGCGTGTGCACGCACAATCGTGCGATTCCTGCACATTGCACACTAATATGTCGGCCGCGTCTGGCGGTAATGGGCGCCCTGAGCGCAGATACAACTTGTCCAAAGCGTTGGGCGAAAACTGGCGAGAAAAGTATGACTGTTCAGTCTACTTAAAACCTGTGCAAAAGTCGGAAGATTACGTTCCCTCGGTAGCAGAGATTGTTGGCCAGTATGGCAATGATTTGGTAGTAAACAATCTGCCACTCTGCGATGTCTTGCAGAGTGTGCAAACGTGGGGTGAATTGTCTGGATACTTGGTGGTCGCTAAGAATCAGACGTACAAGGAGACCATTTTGGAATCCCTAAAGGACCTAGGTCAAATGCGAATCGAAAACTCGGAAGATCCAGAGAAATTTTGTGTGTTTGAGGCTTGTGATGCCGTTCAGGCAATCGAAGATATGATTGAGCAGGAAAAGCAAAAAGTGCGTGAAAACACTACAAAAGTGGCCATTTTCGGGCTGGGTGCTCAAGTAGAAGATAACGACTTGCTAGAAAAACTGAAACAATTTGGTACGCCCATTCGGGTGTATAGATGTAAATATTCCCAGCCAGAACAAATGAAAGGCATTGAAAATGGCATTCGCCATGTGTTTTTCCGAGGTCCACTCAGCAAGACAATTCCTAGAGCCATTTTCGTGGCTGGATGCAAGTGCTACGCAAAATATGATGGACAAAAGGAGCAGTTGAAATGCATTAATTGTCAGAAGTACGGACACTTTGTCCGAGAGTGTAAAGAGCCGTGCGCAAAGTGTGGCAATGCCGATCACACTGCGTGGGTGTGCCCAGGTGCTCAGTTTGTGCAGGAGGACTTTCCTGCTCTGGATAGTCATCCAACGCAAAATGAGGATGTAGCAAGTAGTCACGAAGTTGTAACGATTGGGGATAAGGAGGATTTCACTCCAGTGTGTGATGAAAGTGCAGTCTTTCATGAGCAAGTGCAACAGATGTTGTATAACATCAAGAGTGCGAACACTGAGCGCATGGCAGTTTCCTCTGCCAGTGAAGTCGATGAAAACAAGGAGTATGGTTCAGTCGAACCGGATCCAAAATCTTCTAAACACAAGGTTACACCAGATGAAGGCACTGCCTCAAAAAGAGTGAGAACGGCTAGTGAAACAACATCAAA